>JAVSCE010014074.1:0-73349 GCA_032199065.1 Smutsia gigantea | reverse complement strand
AGTTCTGCAGATACATGTAAAGTGCCCTAAGATGTGTCCTTCTTTCTGTTTTTGATGACACTGAGTTTCCAACACAAAAGAATACACTTGCTCAAAAGGCTCTCCTCCTTCCAGCATATTAGGACTCCGCTGTTACTTCAGATTATCATTTACATTTTTTTGTTTTTTAACTAGTTCTAACGTTCAAAAGGGTGCATGCATAAAATTATTCAGTTGTAAAACATAAAAAATTGTTTCTAAGGAAATCCAATAGAAAACTGAAATGTTAAAACAAAAATGTAGCTCAATGAATAGATGCATGTGAGTGATATATATCCATAATTCACCATAGAAAGTGCGAGATCATCTGATAAATATACAGCGTTCCAGATTTTTAAAAAATGTGTACAAGCCATTAAGACATGTGAAATATTGAAGCCTGGTAAGAGCAGGAGCCATACTTCGATTTGTTGCAATTAGGAGCGTTTAATGCATTGTGAACTGATTTATCATCACAAACTATTCTTCCTATAGACAGTATTTTATGTAAATATTTAAATAAAATTATTCTTCGATTTTTATGTGATGAAAATCCAACGATTTGGGAATTGTATTTTAAATGGCTAGTTCTAGCCAAGTCGTTTTTTACCTTAATCTAGCTTTGGTCAATGGATCTGTGTGCTTGTGCTTCTTTAAAATGAAATTAGCCTAAGTAAAAAAAATAGCGATTTTATATTCTTTATGCTGTCAGAATTAAATTAAATCTCATGCCGACGTATCGAACATATAAAGTATAAAGAAGATAGTGGTTTTTATTTTTTAATCATGATTCGCATTTGGCAGTAAAGCACCCATTGAATTCAGAACCTTAGATGAATGGATTTGGGACATTTGTTTGAGGCAGCTCATTTAAAAATGGTATATATGTGTTTTCCTTTTTGGGTTCATTAAAAACACATTGTGCTTTCCTTGATTCATGTCTGTCCAGGTCTCCCTCTTCAAAAATCACTGCTTGTGAGTTTTGGAACTAAGATAGACTTCAATTCACATAGAGATAAAGCAGTTTCAATAAAGTTGGCCTTGCCACAAAGGTGGTTAGAAGCAGTGGGTTTTTTTTTTCCTTTTAATAAAGTGTTTATTTTAGAACAGCTTTAGGTTTACAGAAAAACTGCAAAGATAGTACAGAGACTTTCCATACACCCTGTACCCAGTTTCCCTATTGTTAACATCTTACAATTAATGAATCAATTTGTCACAATTAATGAACCTGTATTGATTCTGTATTATAAAGTTTATTCAGACTTCCTCAGTGTTTCCCTAATGTCCTTTTTCTGTCCCAAGATACAAGATACCATCTTACATTTACTCATAATGTTTCATCATAGCAAGAGTATATACTATCATTATGTCTTATGATTGTTGATGTTGACCTTGATTACCTGGCTCGAGTAATGTTTGTCAGGTTTTCCACTCTAAAGTTACTCCCCCCGTCCCCCACTCCCTGTGTATACTATACTCTGAAGTTTTTGGAAGAAAGTCACTGTGTGCAGCCCACAGTTAAGGAATAGGAAGTTATGTTTCTTAAGGGCAGAGCCTCTTTCAGAAACAATTTGGAATTCTTCTCCATGGAAGATATATCTCCTTTCCCCTATGTATTTATTTATTTGATCATTTATTTCAGTGTGAACTCATACATACTTACTTTATATTTTGGGTTATAATCCAATACCATGATATTTATTTTCTTGCCTAAATTTTTCCAGCTTTGACTATTAGGAGCTCTTTCAGATGACCCCTGTGTACCTTTTATATGCCACCATCACTGTGGATTTTTTGGAGCACTTCCTTACTTTCTAGCACTACAAGATGCTCCAGGCTTATCTTTCCTGCCCTGGTCATAGAATCAGCCAGTAGGGGAAGCTTTAATCAGGGAAGGTTTGATCTTTGTAACCCTGAGCAAGTGTTGAAGGTGGTTAACAAAGAAGGTCACCGGAACTCAGCTCCTTTTCCTTGTTGGTACTTCATCATCCTGATAATACACACAGACCTCAGTCTCTCACTGTACGTGTCTGCCCATTTCTTTCATAATACCTTGTAAGAAAAGAATAACAAGCCTCAGAATATTTTAAGGTCCTACACATTCATGGCCATGCATAGATTTAGAAATGTGCTGTGCACCTCTCCAACATACAAGTCCTCTCTGCAACCTACCCCCTACTCTGCAGCGATACACTGGCTTGTCTTCAGGTCCCGAGTCACTGTGGATTCTTTTTTTCTTCCCCATCACAGAGGGTTGGGGGTCATATAAATTTGGGAAACATGGGGTTAACTAAAAATAAGCAAGTTTGTTTGTAACAGGTCTTCTCAGAGCCTGTAATTTGTTAATTTGCTGTATGAATCCATGAGAAAAGATACAATACACAAGGTTTCTTGGTCTTTTTTGATTAAAGGAAACTCTGTTCAGAGAACTAATATTTCATGTAACACATTTTTGGAAATGTCTCTGTAGCGGTGAGAGCCCTGAATTTGAAGTCAGTAGTCCTGTGTTTGATCCTTCACTGTACCAACAACTGGCTCGGTGATTACAAGCTAATCACTTAACATCTGTGTCTTTTTTTAAATCCATAAATTGGACTTGTGAATGTCTGTCACAAGGTTGTTGTGAGTAGCAAAAATGAGCACAAGTATGTAAGAATTTTTTGGAAATGCTAAAATGCTGTGGAAATTTAATAAGCACAATGGGGGGTGGGACCCAGGCCTCTAGATGACCACAGTTATCTCCAGTATCTAGCATATTTCCCTGACATTTAGTTTTCAATATTCAATAAATATTTATTGAGCAATTGAATTATATTACTATTGCTTATGTTATTTTCTATTTATCTCCAAGTGCTGTAAAGCAGGTTATGACATTTTATAAATTGCTTTTTGAAATTAGGAGTCCACGTAACAAAATGCAGGCAGAAACGCACAGTTGAAGTGGCTATATATATGCAAAAATAGTTTTGATTCCAGCCTTTGTTTTGCTGAGCATGTGCTTCCAGCCAATGATTGGCTGCATTCAAATTAGGTTTCATTGCTTCAAATTGACTAGATTTCCTTTTGAAATAAGGGCACGGGAACTTTCACCTGGACCCTGTGGTGATGTGAAATTCCTGGTGCAGAGTCGCTGAGCTGGTGCTGGAAGAAGAGGAGCACCTGTGAGCACAGGCTGTCAGAAGGCCCCAGAAACACTTGAGTGCCAATGCTACAGCTGCTGGGTTGAGCAGCAGTTGGAAGCACTTTGTCACTCCTTGTGCAATCACAGGAGACCCACTAAAGGACTTTTGCTTTCTTTGAATGTATAATTTGTGTTGATTAACAGTAGTTATGAGGTGGAACTATGATGGAGGTGGCAGGGAAGGTGCCGTTAAGCAGTATATTTTGATGGGAATAGTAGTGTCCAGACACTAACAGGAACTGAGACCTCACATCATCCCTTTTGACGAATTCCCGCAAAACTGTATTCTGTAGGTGTGTTCCCAGAGGTAACTATTTTTTTGGTTCCAGCTTGTATAAAATATATGTGTGGGTGCAGAAGGGAGGGCTTAATATTAGATTATAGAAAGAATATTATGACTGTATTGCGTGATGGATATTTTTGTTTTTTCCTTGAACCTAATGCTTTTTTTCAAAAGCTAGATTTCCCATTCAGAGTATCAATTGTCACTGTCACTAAATTATTCATTGCAGGTTTTAAGCAAATATATTAGTTCTTTATTTAATTGAAATGAGTGGAGCATGGGACGAGATACTCTTCCATGTGTTCTTGAAAACTTTGCAACCATTCTATGTAAAATATAACCATCTTCTTTAACATAAGCACTTACTGGACAGACTTTGAAGGAAACATTTCAAACTTAATCCAGAAATAACATTTAGGAATCTTTCCTTGCACTTTGAAAATCCATTGAGTTTACTGAACTTGTAGCAGCACAACAAAATTCCAGCAACAGCAACAATAATTAGTGAAATTAGGTTGAAAATTTTGTAAGCAAGTGAAGTTATTATTCATTCCGTACCATACTACAACGGTGGGAGGACATGTTAAATGATAAATTAGGCATGAACTGCTCTAATCTGTGAACTGAACATGTTAGCAAGCAGCTTGTGTTTGTGATGAGTATTTACGGCCACAGGAGAGTGCGTCTTTGGAAACACTGACAGGAAATTGATCAGTTTAAGTTCTCATGGCAACCACCAGAGTTGCATTGCTTCTGTTGGGTTTAGCTTATTATGCTATATGCCCATGTTTAGAAGCATATTTATGAACCATAAAGATAAACTACTCTATAATGCAAAAGAAGGTAGGATGCCAAATGCCAAACAAAGTCCAAATGAGCACTTGAACACTCCATAACAAGCTTAAGTGCTCCACGGTTGTCATGACATTTCTTTTACAAAGCAAGTGATGTCTGAAAAAAAAATCTTAAAACTAGACGAAAATGCAAATCCTTTTATGACAGTATGTGGCTGTCACATTCATAATAACAGACAATAATTGATGATTTATGAGATGACACCATGGCAACAGAGTCTTTCATCATTGGCACTCCTTGGTTACACTTTTCTAACAGGGACTTGTGGGCGCCTGTGAAAAGTTTCCAGCATGACATACAAGAGTCTACTCCTATCTTAATCCAATGGATCTTATTTAACGCAGGGTGGAAGCTTAGAAATTTTCAAATCATCTGACAAAGTGAAAGCTGGCAGTGTCTCTGGTAAAAAAAAAAATCTCTTAAATTCGTAAGCACGTTTAGTAGCTGAAAATGGACAGATTTCTTCCTGTCACTTAACCTTTCAGAGAAAATCTGTAATGCCTCCCCTAAGTTTGAGTGCAAGCTGTTAGGTTGTTTAAAGTTATGGCGTATGATAATATCCTTATATAGGCAGGTGGGAGCAGGAGAAAGGGAGTGCAGTGTACACTGACTTGCTTTCACCCCAGGGGAAGGTTCGTTGGTAGAATTTGATTTTAACATTCAGGTGTTTAGAAAAGTGGAATAACTGTAACTGGATATTCTAGAATGACTTTACTGTAGTAGACTGAAGAATAACATGTTACCATTGCTTAGAGGGGATTATCAGTTTTTCTTTTGTAGATGACTTAAAATATTGGAAATATAATGAAACTCCTGCTTTGGTTTTGTTGTCTATTTATCAAAAATGAAGTTCTTTGATATTTGTATCACTAGAAATTCACCTGGACTATTCAGCTGCCTATTTGATTGGAACAAAGGGCTAGATCAGATGATCATTTTGGGATCCTTTCTGGTGGAATTGGTCTATAGTTTAAAAGGAGTTGTTGAAACAGCAGCAACTGGGGATGTTGAATGTAACATACTGAAACTCTCCAGTTTAAACGACATGAATATGATGTAAGCATGTATATCGAAGTTAACTGAGATTTTATACATGAGGTTTTAAAAAATATGGATGTAAGGAATTTTCCAAACAGTTATTTCTCATCTAATTTAAGTCTTAGTAGGGATACAAATCCATAACACCCATTTCCTTCAGAGGATCAGATGAGCCAATCTTATAAAGTAGGATCTGTGGCATTTATTCATTAATACTTCTTATTTATACATTTCCCACAAGGTGGTGGAAGGGATATAAAATCCTTAATTAACTCTGATTATGCTCAGAGTTGGTAATTTTAGTCCAAATTAGTTTTAAGAAAATAGAGTGTTCCGTTCAATGCCATAATGATTTACCTCAGTTAATTTAAGAAAATAAGTTAATTTTGATTCTGAATGTTCTTCTAGATGGCAGAGAAATCACACAAGAGAACATGAATCTTAATTTAATTAAAGTGACACCTGATCTTGACTGAAGATTATACTCAGTGATTTGGACTAAATATAAAATATAGAACACATTGTATTCATTTTCTAGGAGGTTAGAATTTAGTTGACTGAGATACTAACTATAAGCATGAATCAACCAGAAAATAAACCCAAAGTACTAAGTTAAGAAAGTGTGATATTATATTATTTATAGACCACAGGCATAAGAATTAAAGCTATTTATGAAAAGGGAAAAAGTCTTAAGTGGTTTCACAGAGGATAAGTCAGGAGGTAAGAATATTTCAGCTCATACCTCAAATGAATGTGAGAAATTTGAATTGTCAGAGAAGTAGTACTTCAAGGTTTTGAGAGCTCACCTGAACAAAGGTATGGAGATATAAATAACGATGGCATATGATGGGGGCATTGCAGAACTCTGTCCCACTTACACTGAAGTGATAGCACTGGGGAATAGTAAGAACAACACTTAGATATTGGATAGTCACCTTATTTGCCTGTTTATCTCCATTCTTGACTGTTCTTGAGAATTAGTCCCTTCTCTACCCTGCTACCCTTCATGTCAGAATAAAGTCAAAATATCTTAACATGACTTTCAAGGCCTTATATCAGTGATTGTCATCTGGATCTGATTTTTATTCCCACAGGACATTTGGCAATGTTTGGAGACCTTTTCCATTTTTACACTGGGTAGGGAGTTCTACCGGCATCTAGTGGGTAGAAGCCAGGAATGCTGCTAAAATCCTGTATGAGCAGGGAAAGTCCCAAAACACAAAGAATCACTGAGCTTAAGATGTCAGTAGTGCTCAGGTTGAGAAATGAGAAATGCTACCCTATTTGATCTAACCCCTGCCCACCTTTTTAATCTCATCTAAAGCTACTTTCTTCCTTTCAATTCAATCACTTTGGTGCCCTTGAACATTCCGTTTTCTTCTCACTTTCAAATTTTCATAAATGCTGTTCTCTCTACCTGGAACATACTTCGGTTCCCCTTCTCCCCATACCTCTGCCTTTCATCCTGCTAAGCCTACTTATTCTTCTATATATGCCTATCAACTAGACTCTGAATGCGGGAAGAATGTTTTATTCATCTATGTATACCCATTGCCCAGCATGTCATCTGAGACCCAATAAATGCTTGTTAAAAAATGCCTAAATTGGTGGAGGGTTTGGATAGTGGGCTAAAAAAGGTGGCTGTGGGAATGGAGAAAGAAGAGAGAAATTTGAGAGACTGCAAAGAAAGAATTCCCAAAGATTGGTAAATAAGTTGATGTGGATTGTGATAGAAGAGTCAAAGATGATTTATACAGACCAGAGGAAATAGGGAAGGAGATGGAGGAAGTTAAGAAGGAAGCTTGATCTTGAGGAGTCAGAAAATGAGAATCTATTTTCATTGACTCGATGACTATTAGCAGCTGGAAATAGACTTCATTCTGGGTGAACAGTCTAGCTCTGTGATCATGTAATCTCAATTTCTTTATCTATAAAATGCGGATGGTATAAGTACCTACATGATTGGGTGGTTGTAAGTATTGAGTTAATACGTGTAAAGCGCTGACACCAGTGTTAGGCATATGGTTGATGAATGTTGACTATTACTACTATTTCTGTTACTATGAGCATCCTTTCCTTCTTTGGTCTCTGCTTTTTGAAATTAAACCTGTGATATGTCTACCACCTTTTCCATGAAGCCTTTTATGATGGTGCAAGGGAAACAGGATCACCTTCCTCTTCTAAACTCCTAAAGCATTTTAGTTTAGCCACTTTTGTTTTTGTGCTTCTCACATACGGCCCAGTCCTACAACTGCATATGTATTTGTATTGTAAGTGCCTTGAGAATAGGATTGTGACTTATTCCTCTTTTCTTGACATATAGAAAATACTAAATAAACATTAGGTTATGATAGTTGTCATTGTTATTATTACTATATTTGGAGAATCATCAACAGAAGTGTGATAGTTGACTCTTAGAATTAATGTGTTCTCCCATTTACATTCAGTATTAAACCTTCTAGTATTTTCAAAGAGCATCAATTACATTTTACGAAATAGAACAGAACATCATTTTAAGGTAAGTGCTAAATAATTTGAATAATTTAAAATGCATTTAATTGATACTAGTCAGATTTCGTTATTACAGCAAAACATACTGGATTGAAGAGTTTTTTTTTTAATTACGGATTTTCAAGCTATTAGCTAATAGTGAAAGGCCTTTTGTTTATAAGCTGTGAAGTAGTTTTTTTGCTTTTAATACCAAACCTTTGAGGGAACAGAAGTATTAAAAGATCTCATAAAAGACAATGGAGTTTTAAAAAAAGAAATAATCAACACCCATGAATTTCTGAGAATACGCATCCCTCATGGTCTCCCGTGATATATAATATATAAAATATCATGTAGCTAAGTATTCAGAGCTAAATTCAGAAAGTACAGCCTGGGGATGTCTGAAAAGTTTCGTAGTTACGTTATATAACTTAGTAACCTCAGTATGGAATGTTCTTTCCTGTCTTTTGCACAGAGTTTACTTTGATTCAGTGATTCAACAAACTGCATTATGCTTAGGGAAGTGTTTTTTTATTTGTAGTTTACTCATTATAGGTGGGCATGATCTCTAGTTGGACCAATTCTTTTTACTTATAGGTGTGAGTGCAACTGTTGTTGCATTCATTTGGGACTGCAAATGAACGTTTTAGGGACATACTTTCCCTTTGTTCTACATGTCTCAACAGGGAAGTGTAATAAATGAATCTTAACTGAAAGGTTACATGAGCATACCCTGATTTATAATGACAAGCTCTAACATATAAACAAGGTGAAGCCCATTTGGAAGACATAATTTCTAATATATTACAGTATTTCCTTCTAAGTGATTTCACTCTAATTTTATAAAAGCAGAACCTTTCCAAGTGTTTTGTTTAATAGCTTTAGTTAAGGTGTATATCATTAATCAAGTTATTTTTGACATTTGGGATAATTTCCTTGATGTGATTAGCTATTAGGCATATGCACATTTTTCACATGAAGTTGACGGTTGCTTCAAAGAAGAGAAAGGGTGGAGTTACCTGGCTGTTGCATAAATAAAGAAAAAGAGCATAAGAAAATATCAATATTTATTGCACCATTCATGAACATACATCAACAAGCAATGACATTTAGGTGGCCAAAAAAAACTGGAAGGGATAAACTAGTGAGACAGTATTATTCCAGAAATATCTATCAATGTTTGGTTGACTTCCTCAGAATGAGTAAGAGACAAAGACTAGAATTAGATATAACTTCATAAACATATGTAGAAATATTATAGATCAGAAAAAATACTATTACTAATCCTTTTTAAAAGCTGCTCTAATGGTATTTAAACACAGTTAAATTCAACTTACTGAATTATAAAGAGAAAAATGCCCCCCTTTTGTAATTACTTTCATTCTCTGCCTCCTCCATCTTTTAAGGCCTAGATTATAAATCACTTCCTCCATGTACTCTTCCTTGATGAGAAGAAAACACCAGAAAGCAATCCCTCTTCTTTGAACTCTTCTTGAACTCTTTGCTGTGCATTAGTCATATTTATTCTTTCTTTCAGTTTATTAAAAATATTTATTGAGTACCTGTATGTGCCAGGTACTATTCTACTCAACACACAGCAATGAATAAAACAGAAAAAAAATTCTCTGCACACAAGGAATTTATGTTCTAGTGGGTGGAGACAGACAAATGACAAGATAAACTAGTAAAATATGTAATAGTACTAGGTGCTAAAGAGAAAAATGAATGTGGAAAGGGGTATTTGAAGCTTGAGGAAGGGGGCGAATTGAAACTTTGGATAAGGTGATGAGGGAAGCCCTTACTGAGGTGACTTTTAAGGAAGGAGTTGAAGGACATAAGGATACCAACCATGGGGATATCTAGGGGAAGAGCCCTTCATGCACAGGGAACAGAAGCACAAAGGTCCTCAGGCAGTAGCTTTGCTTTCTTCAAAGAATATCAAGAAAGGCAGTGTGGTTGGAGCAGAGTGAAGGAGAGAACCAGTGGTAAGAGATGAAATGGAAATGGTGACAAGGGACCATAACATGTAGAACCTTGCTATTACTTTGAAGGAAATGAGAAGCCATTGAAGGGTTTTGAAAAGAGTGACATGAAATAACAGAATTATGCTGTGGATAATATATCTTTGGTAACATGGGATTCACAGTTGAGTGTTTGTTGGAAAGAATGAAAATGATTTAGAAGGAAAATGAGGAGTGAGGAAGATACCTACTTCACCTCTAACCCAGTAGTATGAAGGCTGTGGGAGAGTAAATAGCCATCACCTACCTGACTAGGTTCTTATATTTTATCTGTGCAATAATGCCTTTAACTATGCTCTGTGTAGGTCTTACTCACTCAACTAGATTGCAAGTCCTATAAGTAGGATTCAGTGAGAATGTGGGAATGCACAGCTCTCCAGGTTTCATATGTATTTGCCTCACTGTATTTATTTGTAAGTTCCTGAGGACAAGGGCAAGGTCAATATACAGGAAGTTCTTTGTATAGGAAGCAAAACTTCACACATTGTCACCTTTAAAAAAAATGAATCATAACATCCCTGGTTTATTCTTCAGAGAAGCAAGATTGCTCTAAAAAAAGTCTTAGTAAATTAGATTGCAAAAAATAAGAAAATATAATTCCATTGGGACAGAATGAAGTCATATAAGCATACAGGAAACCTTGAGAAAGCAATTCTTTCACCCAATGTGCTAAATGACCTAATGAAAATATTCAAAATATTATACTTACTGGTTTAACAACCTATAAGAATAGGACAAGTCACAGTGGGTAAAAAGGAGTAGTTTTGCCATGAGTTATTCAAGCAATTAAATATGAATGTAAAAATATTTTTTGTTACGGAGGACAATATGAGTCTGAAACAAATTTAAGTTATAAGACATATCATGTATGTAGGGTTTATTATTACTTCTTAACTAGGAAAGTGCTTTGTCCAAAGAACACATTAAGTTTTTATAGCCAGAGAAAATAATAGGATTATAGGAAGAAAAGATGCTCATAGGACTTGCATTACAAAAGTGACACAAAAATATGGTATTGATGGTACCATAAATTTAATTGTGAACTCTTAGCGGTGTGGCTAATGAAACTGGCACAGTTTTGGTTTACATTGACATGACTTAAGACATAATTGTTAGTTCAGAAATACTAAGATAGCTCCAGAATACGTAAGAGAATGACTAACCCCTAAAACAACTTTGAGTCAAGTGCTGGGAAAAATATATTCCAGATTTTTATGCATGTTCTAATATCAGAAACAGATACATCCCTATTTTCAAAATTTCTGCAGAGAATGGCATGTATATCTGGTCCATGGTTTAAAGAATAGTTTTAGATCCAAATAGAAGAAAGAAACTTATTAATATTACTTACCCTAGATTTTTTTTTAAATGAAAGCATCCTGTCGGAAGAACATTAGAGACCTAAAAAGGAAAATGTAGAGATGAAAAATACATGTGAATCAACTCATGAAACACAAACTTTAGAATTAGTGTCAGACTGCTTTAAATTTCTTTTCTTCTTTTCTAACCACCTAGAGTAAAACTACCTCAACACAGAAACTTGAACTAACATGATTTACTCTGAAAAGTTTTAGTTGATATAATCATGTGATAATAAAGATAAAATGCATTAATCCATTCATTCATCAACAGTATTGAGAACTGATAATACTGTGCTAGGTATGGGCAACAAAGCTTGGACGTTTGGAAATATAGTTGGGAGAACAACATAGCAAAATTGAACTGCACTTATGGTGAGCATTTTATAATGTATGTAAATGTCAAATCACTGTGTACACTTGAACCTGATATAATATTGCACACCAACTACATTCCAGTTAAAAAATTACTCAAACAATTGAATGAGCATGATATACCTGGATTTATATCTCCAACTCTTCCACTTGCTTTGTAACCTTTTGCCAGTTATATACTCCTATTGAGCCTCAATTTTCTTATTTATAGAAAAGGATAATAATCTCTAGGTTATTGTTTTGTTGTAAGATAATATAATACATGTAAAGTACCTATCCCTCTGTACTCAGTCAGCAAATGGTGGCTTTTCTTGTTATTATAATACAAAATCTTTAAATTTCAACCCACTGTTTGTGATTACAAACCCTACATGATTAAGGACAAAGTTTTGAGGAGGGACAGATCACCGTGGCCTTGAATACCACGTGATTCCATGGATGAGGGAATGGCATTGAGCTTCTGTTGAATGTTGCCTTGTATTCAATTGCTAAGGTTGCAGACAGCTTCTAAATGGGGGTCCTCCATAACCAAAGATGCAGAGAAAGAAAGGGACACAAATTTTGATAAGCCAGTTGCAGCCATTTTTTTCTAGGTCTTTGAGGCCCAGAGGTTTAAGAACATGGGTATTACATATGAGAAGCACAGGCAGAATATTCAGTCTCAAGGATGGATGAAAATTTTGCAGCACATTTAAAGAGTTCTTCAGAGGAACTGGCTGAGCAATGGAAAATGATGCTGCTTCTTTGACTTGCATTTTCTGTTTTACAGAGCTTTCTGATACTCCTAACCCATTTGTTTCTCAGGCCATCCATGTGAACAGGGCAATTATTGATATTTTTTTCCTTTCTTCAGGTGAGGAAATAAACAGTGTGGGTTATGTAATTAGTGGCTGATTTGGGACTTAAACATATGCCATTTGACAGAAGGCACAGTAGCCTTTGCACTGCACTGTACAGTTGGAGGGGTATTCAAGGTTACCATGCCTCACAGTCAAAACAAAATGATGCCATTGGGATCATACACAGTTAAATTGTAATGGATTCTCAATTGCACCCATAAGAAACTGTAAAGTCTAGGCTGTGACAGCATTTGATATGCTATAACTAGATTTGGTAATGTGTGACAAATATTTAATAAGCATCTACTATATGCCAGAGCTTGTGTTGGACTTAAGGGATACAAAGATGAGTGTAACTGGCTCTCTACTTTCAACTAGCTTAGCGTTTTGTGAAAGTTAGGTTAAGGTAGCTGGAAGAGAGTGGTAAATTGTGGAAAACATTTCTCCTAAGCATGTTAAATGTTATGCTAATGGTATGACCCAAGTGGTATGAGAACAAATGAAAGGATTCATTTCCCTAGCTTAAACTTAGAAAAAAAACACACATAGATGAAGTAAATAGCACTGCTGATTCTCTAAAAGTATTACTTGTATATAAATGTCTTTTACACTAAAGAGGGCATATTAGATCATTTCACTAGGATTGTGGTAGGTGTTTCAGTTAGAAATTAGTTATACTAACCTCACAAGTAAACTGGCTGCATTTGTGTGAGGATCTTGGGATTTGAGAAGTAGTAGTCAAATTGAAGTGGAGTGGAAAAAAAAATATCTGGGAGGACCTCTCCTTGGATGTGCACTTTCTACCTATTCCTGATAGGACTTGGGTCCAAGACAGCCCTTAAACTACTAGTCACATACACCATATATGTTTTGTTCCCCTAACTACACTGTAAACTTCTGGAGGACAGGTGTCAAGAAACTTGTTTTGATATCCTAGATCCAATATTGTGCCCATCAGTAGATGCTCAGTAAATAACTAGAAGAAACGAGTCATCAAGTAAATATGAATTGAGTAAAAGAAATGGTTGAACTAGGACATAAAATGATACTAAATAGATGTACATTAAGTCTTTAACCCAGGTCCTTCAAGAGCCTACCTTCTTTCCTCCTTCTGGGACATTTCAGGGGAGTAATTTCATTGTTGAGATTCATAAAGGGAGAGGAATATTTGACTAATTATCTATTGAATAAAGAGAACTACCCATCACTCTTCCTTACTGATGATTTGTCAAGTTACTCATACAAGGCTGAAAGGCTGAATAATTTTTAATTATTTTTACAGACCATTACACATCCTACCATTTGTCTTAGGATATGTAGATGCAGTATACGAGGCAACTCTTTAGAAGACTTCATAATTAAGTGACAATTGATGACTGAAGCACTTGGACTTGTAACTGAGTAGAGTGGTGCTTCATATTCATATACAAAGAGTCACAGAAAAAATATAGGAAGGAGAGTAAAACTGACATGTTTCAAAAAGTTGACCTAAAGCTTGTTTCAATTTGATAAATGCCATCTGTCCAAACACAAAACTAAACAAAAGCAACTGAAAACTTTTGCTCTGAAGTAAACAGGTGAACTGTATGTAAGACAAAGCAGTTCCCCAAAGGCATTCCTAGTACATGGTCATTATTTAACCCCTGACTGAAAATAAACAATGCTGACAGAGTGTGTTGGGGAGCTATGATGTATGAACAGTGCCAATGCCGTAGGCTGATGACCTATAGCTTGACATTCTTATCTGTAAGCTTTGACAGATACATCACTTTGTTATTGTCACTTTATTAACTTGCTTCTTTGATAGCAAAAGATAATCTTTCCAGGGTCTAAAACAGCAGTACTTTACTAAGGGAAACATTTGGGAGGCCGTCAGTGAAGTTCAGTTTTACTAAGGAACAATCCTTTATAGTTGGACTCATATTAAGTAGCTATTTCTCAATTTGGGATGAAGGTGTTTGCATATCAACAGGAGACAATAAACTGTTTTGTCACATTAAATTATTTATGCCAAATAATCATGACAGCTTCCTTTTAAAGCAATGCTTTGCTAGAAAATGTTGCTCTGGTTACCTAAATTAAACATTGTTGCCTAATAAATTAATATTTTGGTCTTGTGAATTTTAATTGAAAAATAACAGCTGTTCCTAGTTGGAGCTGAGTACTTGCTTTTTTAATAATATTCTACACTGTGGATACAGCAGGAATTGGACAAGCCTCCACAAAAACATTGGAAACTAAATCAGTTTCATCCTATTGTGTATGGGAATTAGAAAAATAATCTCATCACCCTTTTTCAACAGTTTGGCTTTTGTTTCTTTGATGGATTTCCTGCCATTAACCTGATATCAGTCACCTGGTATTAAATTAATTCCTGATGTCAGTTTGAAATTTGTTGCCTCAAATCCCAAACCAAATGTGTTTAGAACTGGAATGCAGATACTGATTGTGCAATTTTTTCTCACCTTTTCCCTTGCCAAAGAATGTCCTAATTTATCCTATTTTCTTGGAAGAAAATTTTCACTCTTCTGACCTCCACAGTGTCCTAATTGGTTCTGTTTCTGAGAACCTTTAATTTACTGTCTAGCCCATCTTTCTGCCATACTTGCTGGGTCTGTCCTTCCATATTAATCATACAGTTTATTGTCAAATTTGCGCTTAGGACACGAGAATGGTTTCATGAGCTATATGGCTTTGGCAAGTGTATCAAGTGTTAGTTTACAAGAAAATGATGTTCTTCTTGCTTAGATTTATAACCAATATGTGCTGAGCACGTGTGTCTTATTAAATAGACTAGCATTGATGAAAAAAATGAAACTTGATGCAGATTGAGATTATCAGAGCTGGTATCTTTTCTTTTCTTTCTTTCTTTTTTTTTTTCTTTAACTCAAGGCCCATTTATGGAGAACCTGGTTAGAAACCCTAGTCAAGGCCATGCAGCTTCCCCGTTGCTCTCCGGGCTATGCACTGGTCACTGGAGAACAGAGCCCTAGTAGCAGCAAACCATTCACAGTTGTTTTCATTTTGCTTAATTTTAAATTATCTTTTCCTATCATTTTCTCTGTGATAAGGACAAGGGTATTGTGATTTATCTTTATATTTTTAGTCTGTTTCTATAACATCTTAATTTTAGACAACAGGCTATCACGAATTTTTTTTTTTTTTTAGTTCAAGAGATCGTCTTGCTTTTGAGTTACTTGTAGCTTTTCTCTTTTTTCTTTTTTTATTAAAGTGTCATTGATATACAATTTTATGAGGGTTTCACATGAACATTGTGGTTTCAGCATTCACCCATATTACTGAGTTCCCGCCATACCCTATTGTAGTCATTGTCCATCAATGTAGTAAGATGCCACAGAGTCACTATTTGCCTTCTCTGTGCTACACTGTCTTCCCCATGACCCCCCCACACCATGTGTACTAATCATAATACCTCTCAATCCTCTTCTCCCTCCCTCCCCACACACCTATCCCACCCCTCCTCTTTGGTAACTGCTAGTCCTTTCTTGGAGTCTCCGAGTCTGCTGCTATTTTGTTCCTTCAGCTTTGCTTTGTTGTTATACTCCACAAATGAGGGAAATCATTTGGTATTTGTCCTTTCCCTCCCTGACTTATTTCACTGAACATAATACCCTGTAGCTCCATCCATGTTGATGTAAATGGTAGGATTTGTTTTCTTCTTATGGCTGAATAATATTCCATTGTGTATATGTACCACATCTTCTTTATCCATTAATCTACTGATGGACACAGGTTGCTTCCATATCTTGGCTATTGTAAATGGTGCTGCGATAAACATAGGGGTGCATATGTCTTTTTGAATCTGAGACGTTGTTTTCTTTGGGTAAATTCTTAGGAGTGGAATTCCCCGGTCAAATGGTATTTCTATTTTTAGTTTTTTGAGGAACTTCCATATTGCTTTCCACAACAGTTGAACCAATTTACATTCCCAGACTTGTAACTGTTTCTTAAAGTCTTTCTTCATCTGCTATCTCCCCTCCCCTTCATTCTTGGTACTGGTATTCAATTTTCTGCATCATATGAAAGTCCTTTTCAGAAGATTTCCTGCAAATTTATAACAAAGTCACCAGAATGATTTGTGCTCATCACAAAACTTCATCTGGAGAAAATGTGTGACTCTCACTTACATTGGCTCTAGTCCAGAATTTTCAAAAAGAGGGAAATTACAAAATTTTCTTTAACTAGTATGAGGAAATAGTCAGAGGATGTCTGGGAGAGTTATCCATCTGATGCACTGAGAAACTCTCCCAAAATGTTTTGTATATATATGAAGATATTTCTGTCTCTATAAGCCACCAGGTTTCTGAGGGGAAAGGAAAAAAATAGACTTAATTAGTTTTTTTCCCCTTACTTTACTTCTGTTATATTCCTTGTTTGCAGCTATCAGCAAGTTTTCTGGATCTTATTGAGAAGCAGGTGGACCAAAATGAGAATCATAACTGGGAAATAGAGGAAAAGCAAGCAAAATGGGAGAAATTGAAGGACATGGGTTTAGGAAGTTAACAAGACTGTATATACAGAAAACTCTATTTTTGGACCTGAAATGAAATTCTGTGCCCCTACAGAGGAATGAAGATAAATGTGACTTTGTATTTGAAAAAAATGGGTGGTCAGTTTAAGTTCTGGAGAGACTGACTGGATAGAATGGGAGGAGTACAGCTCAGACAAATTGACTTTAACAGTGAATGGATTCCAGTCACTGATCCTCTGGCTGGTTTTAGGATCATCAGTGACTTAATTGGATATATATAGATCTATCTATCATCTAGATATATATATAGTGTTTCTTGTTGCAGTTGCTGTTTATATATTTTAAAAATAAGACTGTCCCAGGTGTGTGTTTTTGTGTGTGTGTATACCCATTTATTATAATTGAGCTTTCTGTTACTTGACAGAGACTTGAGTACTTCAAATTGCATTTATGTATATTTTCAAATTATATATCTTACAAGGGGCTAATATCTAAAATATATAAAGAACTCATACAGCTTAGCACTGAAAAAAACCCAAATAATCCAATTAAAAAATGTACAGAGAACTGGAATAGACATTTTTTACAAAGAAAACATGCAGATGGCCAACAGACACATGAGAAACATTTCTAATCATCAGAGAAATGCGAACAAAGACCACAATGAGATATCCCCTCATACCAGTCAGAATGGCTACTATACAAAAGACAAGAAATAATAAGTGTTGGCAAGAATGTAGAGAAGAGGGAACCCTCATGCACTGCTGGTGGGAGTGTGTATTGGTGCAGCCACTGTGGAAAGCAGTATGGAGGTTCCTCAAAAAACGAAAAATAGATATACCATACAACCCAGTAGTTCCACTTCTGGGAATTTACCTGAAGGAAACAAAATCACTAATTTGAAAAAAATGTATGCGCTACTTTGTTTATTGCAGCATTATTTGCAATAGGCATGATATGGAAGCATGCATCGATAAATGAACGGATAAAGAAGATACAGTATACACACGCACACACACACACAATTTAATATTACTCAGCCATAAATAAAATGAAACCTTGCCATTTGTACAACATGGATGGACCTAGAGGGTATTATTTGAGGCAAAATTAGCTAGAGAGAAAGACAAATACCATATGATGTCTTTTGTATGTGGTATCTAAAAGAAACAGACAAACAAACAAACAAAATAGAAATAGACTCATAAACACAGACTAGACCAGTAATTGCCATAGGGGAGTAGGGTTGGAGGGTGTGAGCTAAACTCTGTGAGCTCAGTGTCCTCAGCTGCAAAATGGGTAAAATAGGTGAAGGGGATAAAGAGGTACAAACTCTCAATTATAATATAAATTAGTCATGAGGATAAAAGTACAGCACAGGGAATAATACTGTAATATCTTTGTATGATGACAGATGGTAACTATAGTTATCATGGTGAGCATTTAGTAATATATATAATTGTTGAATCACTATGTTGTACACCTGAAACCAATATAATATTGTATGTCAACTTCAATTAAAAATGCATTTCTGGTTTCAATAGTAGCAAAAATAAGCAGAAACATCTGTTAATCAGGAAGGTGGGAATGAAGAGCTCTAGATTTACTTGTTAAAAAGGCAACTTTCTCTTGTTTAGCTTGTACAATGTGGGATGGGAATTTCATGAAAGTATAGCTGTTGGAGGGTCTCAGAATCATATCGAATAGTAACATCACTAAATAATTGCTTTTGTAGGTGATCTGATTCTTGGATTGAGGTGAAGCAGTCATAAGATCAAACAGGCAATATCCGGCTTTGGGAGAAAGCATGGTCTAAGAAAGGGCATAGACTTTGGAATCAGAGAAATCTTGGTTCAAATCCATGTATTATTTCTTCTAGCTATTGTGACGTAGGTCAAGTTTATCAAACTCTGTGAGCTCAGTGTCCTCAGCTGCAAAATAAAAATAATATGTATCTTGAAGGGTCATTGTGTGGAGATTGAGACCTGACACATATCAATGCTCAGTCAATGGCATTCCCACCTGCAGTGGGCATCCCTAGTTACATAGTTTTCCTATTGGCTTCAGTTCATGATAAAGAACAAAAATAGTTAAGGAATAAAGCAAAGTGTCTAGTCAATAATATTTACCTCAACTACTGGAAGGCGTGCCAGTAAACGCACAGTACCAGTGCCATATGCCATTTAAATAAGCAACTGCACTTTCTTCGCGTCTATATTCTATTATGCTCTAGGCCTCTGAAGAAGATATTTTTTCTTTTGACCAGAAATAAACATCCCTGATGACTTATTGTCTTGTGATGCATAAATGAGGAGGCAGACTGTTAATAAATTTTTGTGACAGATGCAGACATGCACACTTTCTTTTCCTTACAGAATTATAAATTAGAGTCTTTAGAGAGAGCTTCCTTAAAATATTCCATGGAGTTTATGCCTTGTCTAATAAAATCACAAGTACTGTGCATGTATTTGTGCCCAAGCATTTTTCTTTTTGTAATAGAACACATTTACATAAACAAAAAACAGAACCTGTCACATTTTCCCAGCAGCTTATTTTTATGCTATAATTGCGTTACAGAAAATGTACCCTCTGTCTAATCCTTAGTCATATTTACATGCACCTAAAGTGTATTGCTTAATGTCAGAAGTTAATAATAATAATATTCCTCATTTACATTTATGTAAAATTGGAAGAACTTAAGAGATTGTAAACATTTAAAGTTATTTGCTTCATTAAGACATACGTTAATAAAGGTTTTGAGTCTATGAATTCAGTCTTAGATTTTAATAATTTTGATATTTCATTTTTTTACCATTGAACATTTTAACAGTTTCAAAGAACTTTAGAATATTTTATGCTTCCCCCAAAAGTTTTAAATAATGTAGGAGATTTTAGCTAGTGATGATCAAAGTGTTTTTAAACATACAAGCATAAAATGTATGTTTTTCTTCTAGACTTTTCCTTTTGTCTCCATTTATCATGCATCAGAGCACGCGATACTTTATAATGTCACTCCCATCCAGATTTTCATTATAAGTAAATTGTAAATTATGAATGTAAACTTTATGGCACCTCTTTATAGGGCTTGAAGATTAAGGAAATATTTCATGGTTCTGAGCAGATGCTTTCATTCATGTATCCAACCAGTATTTTTAGTTACAACAATAGTTCACAATTGTATAGTGGTTCATAATTTAGTAAGTGGTTTAACACATGTTATCTCATGGATCTTTAAAGCAGCCCTGGGAGTTAGGTGGTGCTAAGTAAAGGGTCCCTTTTGGGTGACAGATCAAGGATGTCAGGATTATTAATGGCTGAGGGAAGATCTAGGACATAGAATTTGAGAGGTACCTTGATGGGTGATTGATTAGAATGGGTGTAGATTAGGATTAAGGTCACTGCAGGTGGAGGGAATTGCACAAGCAAGAGGGAAGTGCTGAGAAAGCACAAGGTGTGTGAGAAATGCAGAACAATTTTGTTTGTCTAGAAAGAGAAACAGGTTAATGGATTTTAAGTAAGGACTTGGTACAATAATTTTCTTTGCCTTGCTAACCTCATTAAAGGTAAATCCAAATTCCCAACACAGAAATTTATTTTGAAATGAGACTTAGCTAGTGGCAGGTTTTTTTATAGAGTATTGTTTCATGTAACTACTTTCTAAATTAAAATTCTGTAGTATGATTGTATTGGTATCACTTTCCTTTGTCAAATAAACTTCTATTAAAGAAATGATTCTATTTTTGGAATGCTACATACCTTTAAGCTGGAGGAGGAAACAATTCCTAGGCATATGGAAGAATTACATGTTATTTTATTTATTCTAGCTGGCTGTACTGGAAACAAGACCTGCTTAGCATATAGGATAACATTTATAATACTTAAACTCTTACACCATTGACATTACAGCTATGTAAATAGCTTCACAGTTTAATGGAAAACACAAGATGAGGGAAAACCCCTGAGGAGGGCTGAGGCAATGGGCCAGAATAAAGCTGAAAAATTTAAGCTTATGCCAATAATGTGCTTGTAGGAACTACAATGAAAATTGGAGGGAAAAAAAACCTCTCACTATGTAAATATAGTTCATTGTTTGTAGTATTTAAGGATATGACATCCTTACAATTAAGAGACTTGTTCTTAAATTCGTGCAGAACAGAAAGGAACTGACATATATAGTATGCCTGGTGGAATGAGTCAAGTAAATATTGTATGGGGAGAAAAGCTGCAGATCCAAGTTTCTACTTGATCGTTTTTCTTTGTCTTTTCCCTGAATCAACTGACAAGATAGTTTTAAAAGACTGGTTTGTCATTGGTTTGTTTTATATTCTGATTCCATTATTTACCTTCTTTGGCTATAGTTTTCCTTCCTCTTCTAGAGGAAGTTGACGGTGAGAATGGCTTTGCCATATTTGGAAACATTTGTGAAATTTATGGGGGAAGGTTACCCTGTAATTGATTGTCCCTCATGCATGAGAATCACCCCTTTGAGTTGTGCTTTTGATGTTTTCTACAATTTTTATTTTGTTTTGTTTTAGCTCAGTCTATGTTATGTCATCTAGGCCCCCTTTTTCTCCAGTGGAAAAAAGTCTTCACAGAAAGCTGACTGGACTTAAGAGACAGTCTGTAATTGTTGGCCCACACAGGAATCAAAACCTTTGCTTTGGTCTAACCTCATGTTCTACTTACCAGTCTGTATTCATGGTGAGTCAAATTCTAAGTTGCAAGTAATTTTTTTACTGAAGTATAGTTGTTATAAAGTATTATATTGGTTTCAAGTATACAACATAGTGATTTGACAGTTATCTACATTATTAAATGCTCACCCCAACTAGTGTGCTTACTTTTTGTTAACAAAGAAAGATGTTACAGAACCACTGACTATATTCTCTAAGCTGTATTTTCATCCCTGTGACTAATTTATATTATGATTGAGATTTTGTGCCTCTTTATCCACTTCACCTGTTTCACCCACCCACCATAACCTCTCCCCTGTGGAAACCACCAGTCATTTCTCAGTGTCTATGAGTCTATTACTGTTTTGTTTTCTTTCAATTTGTTTTCATATTCCACATATAAGTGAAATCATATGGTACTTGTCTTTCTCCGCCTGGCTTATTTCTTCATTTAACATAATACTATCTAAGTCCATCCATGTTGTTGCAAATGGCAGAATTTCTTTCTTTCTTATGGCTGAATAATATTCTGTTGTATAAGTAGTCTTTAACAGGTCATCAGCAAATCATTATTATACTTGAGTAATTACTTATATGGCTTACTGGCCTCAAAGAGTTTTTGCAGTCTTCAGAATAGCATCATACTCTTAAGAATAGTGTCTAATAGGAAATAATAATCATCAAGTTAATCATCTTTATCATATTAACTACTATCCTTTAAGTCTGTATTGCCATTGTTCCATACTCAGTAGGAGTTGTATGGATGATCTGAATATATTGCTATCTTCCTGAAAGATTTTAAAATTGAAGACAATTTTGATGTACATCAACACCTAAAGGATATGTGTCAGGATGGAAACATTGAAGAAGTATGCAAATAAGAAAAATGTTTACATTATATATATGGAAGGGTTAAATGTATTTTAGGTGCGAGGATAGTAGAGAGATTATTTTTTGGGGGTTACAAAAAAGTACAACCAACTTTGAGGGTTCTATATGTTGATTACATCTGGATACAGGACAAAGGTTTCTCTTTCTTGGATCTTTCTAGAAAGTTTCAAGAAGGGCAAAGATACTTAGGACTTATTAGTAGGCATAGCAATGGAATGGTTTGGCAGTCTTTGGAATCCTAGGAAGAGCTTTTCTTGCGCAATTTGGGTGAAGCCCTTGAAGGAGAGGAAAGGAATTTGCCATACTTAAGTCATATTTAGAGGTATAAGGTTAAAAGATCAGCTTTGCTTAGTCTGAAGTTTTCTGGGGAAGAGCCATGAAGTACAATTTATTAAGTGAAGTGACAAAATAGGGTTAGGTAAGGTTTAAGGTATGGTGTGACCCAGATAATGGGCGAAGATAGCAATTTTCCTTACAGCAGCAAATAACTATGCTTAGTGGTGCTGAAGGGTGAATGAACAAGTTGAAAATTAAGAGTTGGGATGAGCAGGTGGTGGACTGGTTGAAGATAAAAAAGTAAGTTAGTACAAAGCAATGCTTGTACTACTGAAACTGCATGCTTAGGAGACTTATATATTAGAACAATTATGTAGTAATGCTGTGATTTTAAAATAGTAAATATTTTAGCCATGGAATTGAGTGATGAACATGGAGCTATTCTTTCCTCTTCCCTATATGGGCTTGCTGTGTGCATCAAGTTAGCTAGTCAGAATCATATTTATCACAATATTAGAGTTGATGGTACTGTTGCAGTTTCCATCTGTTGATGGGAATGACATTACTTATGTGTATGTGTGTGGGGGGTGTGTGTGTGTATGCGTATGCACCTGCACCTAACAGTTTTCTCCCTCCACTCCATGTGTGCCCTTTTCCTTTGCTTTGTAGCTATAGTTGTTTACTTAAACTCTGACTTGCTTTCTCTCTCTACTTAAGAACAAGTCGCACCAGTTCTGAGGGTTGATTTGGCTATGCACCTAGGGTGTTTCTCTACAAACACTTTTTTTTATCAACAGAAGGAATTTTTTTTAAAGCTATAATTACTAAAGAAAAGCTTTTTGTATAAGATTCATTAGATAACTTTGTAATGTAATGTATTCCTAATCCTGAACAACTTTGCTAAATTTATACAGTTACATAATGCCCCTATATTTCTAGATGCTTAATTTCAGAATGAAAAGAAATTATGCCTTTATTTCCCTGGCTGCCTCCAGCTTTCTCTTTCAAAGAGAGAGAGGATAATTTCTTGTCATCACGGTCAAAATATTTCAATTCATTATGCTTACCAGAATACTGGTTTGTAGACCTAGAATTCTTAGTCTAACCCTCATTCCTACAGGATCTCCCCAAGGTATTCATGCATTTTGAGTATTTCCGTTTGCCTTTATTTACAAAATAAGACATAACAAATGAAAAATAAGCATAAATATGCAAATGAACCAGAAAAATGTTAAATAAGAATAAATTGAATCCAATTTAGACCCTCTAGGAGAGCTGATGTATTTGCTTTCTTTAATAGATTTCATTTAGAGAGCGCCTATCAGCCGCGATGCAGAAGCGGCATTAAAATATTTAGAGTACATCTCTTTTTGTCAGTTTTCTTTTGTTCTTTCTTTTGCCTGATGATTCCACTTATATCATTCAAAAGAATTCAATCCAGATGATAGGAGTGCTTTGTTACATTTAATAACTTACAAGAGCAATTTACTTTTACCTTAATGAGCCTGCACTTTATCTTTAAAGACAGGCTGTGCTGTAGATTGAAGTCTAGGGTTGGTTGTATAATGGACATAGATCATACCTCTTAATTGGTTCAGGAAGTATTGTCCTATGTTTGAGGGAGAGACGTAGGGTTTAGATTTTTTTCCAGAAATAATGCTGGAAATTAGGCAAAATCTTCTATAAATTCAGGATGTGAGGTTCTGATCAATAGAAAATTGTGGAGGATTACTTTTCCCATTCTAGGGAAAGATTTTTCTTCCTTTTCTTATCAGTGATTTATTTCTATGAAATAAATTTGGTTTCAGTATGTGATGAATTGCTGTGGAAAAATGTCCATTCTGGGACTACAAATGTTAGGAATAGAAGTTGTTCTACAGTCTCTTAGAAGTATTTCTACAGTTCCGGACTATGACTGGCTTGTTACTTGGTGTGGGAAAGTTGGGGTTCCTATGGCCAGGATCCTCACTGAACTTAAACCACCTGATGATGTAGCTGGCCTGTTGCTAGGCTACCGCTTCCACACCTTTAGGCAATAAGCTATTATTGTGCTATATAGAGAGCAACAGGCCAGTTACATCATCAGGTGGATTAAATTCAGTAAGGATTCTAGCCATAGGAACCCTAACTTCCCCACAATAAGGGAAATGTTTTTTGCGTATGTTTGAAATTAAGTGTCCTTGTTCTACTTACAGAAAAGATAATAGTTGGAGGTTTATTTTAGAAAGTGAAAGATTGAGGTGGTATAAATATTTCTTTAATTTCAGAAACTGAACTTGAAACTTTTTAGGTTCAGTGATGAAAATATTTGGAGGTGTGGATAAAATGAGAGTTCCTGTGGCCAGGATTCTCACCTGGCCTTGGTTGATTCGCTCACTGCACACCTGTGGGGAATACATGGCTGTTGACACTATATAAAGAGCTCCGCCCAGTGCTCTGTGACCGACACGGTGGTATGGCTGCAAGCCTGCAGGAGAGCAGAGCAGAGGCTGGAGTGGTGGCAGCGCCGAGGACAGAGGCCCAGAGGACGGCTATGCAGGCAGAGGAACCCAGAGGCAGAGAACGGCTTGCTGCATACAGACTCGCTTTGAGTGAACGGGATTTTAGTGACTGACCTGTCACCTGGAAATAAAGTTGGGTATAACCTTTTCACCCCAAGAACAGTTTTGCTGTCAATTTGTTTGGTCACATTGAATCCATAGTGAACTTCCCTGGGGCTGAAACCCATTGGCAAGACAGGAGGGTTCTTCAAATCTTAATTCACCTAAATGGAAGGTTGTATATTATTAAGAAGTTAGAAGACTACTTGTTTATTTCAAAACTTGTAATATTTACACTAACTACGGTGATACTGTTACATTCACAAGATCCAAAGAATTTACCAAGAGAAATGAATTAGAACTGTTAGATTCCGTAATATACAATTTACAAATTAATAAGACAGCTTAAATATAATGTAGACATACTGTATAAAATTCCAACTAAATGTAGAAAATTTAAAGAACTACTGAAGGTAATGTCATTGAATATTATCCTCAAGAAATGTCAGTACAAAAATTCAAATAAAAGAATGAACATAAGTGCAGATGATTGAATTTATGTTAACTTATAGCTGCATATTTTGATAATGTTACAGAATTCAGATGTTAAAGTGCTGTTTTGTTTGGTTTTTATTTTTACAAAAGCCACCACTGCTAATGCGTATTTGATTTTTGGCTTGCTTGAGGTGGATGACTAATTATTATTGATGATGTTGTGAGTTTAATGGGCTGTCCTAATTCTGCAATTATAATTCCTGCAGCCAACTGAAAATGTCTATTAGAATTGGAAAACAGTCAAGTGAATGGCTTACAGTGAAAGGTTATATTAGCACTGTCCTTTCTAGTTATTTAAACAACTATTTTTTAATATCTAACTTAGTTGATATAGAAATTTCACACCTGATAAGAATATACAATATATTCTTTTAATTTCTAGCCTTAACTTCCGTATTCACTTTTTTTGAGAAAGTTATCAAAATCTTTAATAAGCTGGACTAGTCTACAAATTCATGTATCAACATCTTGGGAGCATGTCCCTCAACTTATTTTTGTTAGTGTACTTTATAATTTAAAGATGATACTGAGTGGTAACACTCCCCTTTTATACAAATGAAGGGTAGGTTGGAGACTTAGAAGCCAAGTTTGTAGGTATAGGCTCCTTTAATTCAGGGCCAGCTCTATCTTGCTTTTCATTTTATGGGTAGCACCTGGCTACCCATATACAGGTTGTTGAGCATGTAAATGCAGGGCAGCTAAGACATTCTCTGAATTTGTCCTTTACTGAAATCTAGATTTTGTGGACTTGGGAAAATGCAAAGAAGATGGCTATTTTCTGATGAGCACAAAAATTGGGATATTAACAAAGCCATATAAATAGAGTGGCAAACCTCTCTGTGTGAACTCACTTTCATTTGGCCCTATTATTTTTTCTTTTACCCATTGCCTTTTCCCCCACACCTTTCTAATTGTGTCCATTAAGATTCAAGTAAGTAAAATCTTACTTTGATTGGGGAAAAGAAAAACACTTGGGGTACTGAAGTAAACACATTTCAGGTAGAACCTACAGGTGACCTTGAGGATCAAATTCTACTCTTTAATACTGCAATTCAAAGAAAAAAATGAAGAGTCGTAAGGGCCTTCACATTGTGGTTAATAACATTACTCTTCTGAATTAGATTTCTAAATTGATGCTGTTTCACATAGATCTTTTAAAATTTCATAAAGATAAATCAGACAAAAATCAAAACAACCTTTGTATGAAAATGAGAATTTTCTTTGTGTCAGTACTACAACAGAATACAGAATATTTTCAGACTTCTGTAGTATCCATCTGATGTCAATGAACAATAGTGACAATTTCCTTTCAATTTCTGCAATATTGTGGCAAGGTTTGAGGAAATGTAGGTTAACTTATCTGGTATTTCTAAACATTTAAAATAGTTTCTATTATATTTCATGTTTCTAATATGTTTTATAGTTTGTATGACAGTTTTGTATTGTGAGACTCTAAACCTGCACTATCCCATATGGTAGGTAATCACTAGCCCTATGTGGTTCTTGAGCACTTGAAGTGTGGCTAACCAACTTGAGATGTACTATAAATGTGAAGTACACACCGGGTTTTGAAGACTTAGTGTGACAAAAGGAATGTAAAATATCTCAATAATTTTACTTTGATTATATGTTAGAATGACAACAGTTTGGATATACTGGGTTAATTAAAATATCAAAATTAATTTCACTGATTTTTTCATCCTTTTATAAATGTAGCTATAAGAAAGTATAAAATTCCACAGGTAACTCACATTAAATTTGTTTCTATTTGACAATGCTTTTCCAAACTGTTTTAATTCAGTTACATCTAAATCTGGCAATTACCCTGTGGGTGGTAGCTAGGGATGGAGTTTCGTAGAGGATAACTGACCATGAACATCTAATCCAGAAGTGCACCTCCTAGAGTCAACTGAAAATGCCTCTTCTTGTACTGGTCACATTTGATTGAGAAATTCTCTTTTCCCCACACACCTTCTCTAACAGTGAAGCATTGAAGGCCAAGGCTTACAAAGAGCATTCTCCTCTTTTTACTCTTGATCTTTCAATCCCGTTCCCACACACAGTATACAGTGTACCCATGTAACTCATAAGCTATTGCTCTGTTCCAACCAATAGTGATTGTCTTGCCAATGGGTTTCAGCCCCAGGCAAGTTTGCTATGGATTCAATGCAACCAAAGAAATTGACAGAAGAACATTCTTTGGGGTGAAACGGTTCACTACCCAGCTTGGTCTCCCGGCGGTAGGTCGAGCACTAGCATCTCTGCCTCCACCCAGAGCACTGGGCCGAGCTCTCTATATAGCACAGTAATAGCTTATTGCCTAAAGGTGTGGAAGCAGTAGCCTAGCAACAGGCCAGTTACATCATCAGGTGGTTTAAGTTCAGTGATGATCCTGGCCATAGAAACCCCAACTTCCCCACACTCCACCCCACCAGGATTCTCACCATACAATCTACATGCTTTCCATCTTCCGCAATGGTCCCTGTGCGAGGAGGCTGGAGCAGAGTAACCAGATTCCACACAGCAACAGAGGCTAACAACAACTTAGAGATAATAAAAAATTAAGATACAGGTAACAAAAATTATAATAATCTTCAAGCGAAAGGAGGTTCCTAATAACAAAAATTATAACAATCCTCAAGCCAGAGGAGGTTCCCAATCCACAAAGAACTTAGAGGCGATAAGATACATGTTTTAATGCCACCAACATAGGCAAATCTTGTCCATCAGGTAGGATGCATGCAAGAGAGTGGTCCTGTGATAGGACTGTAGCAGGAAGGGGGTCCCATCCAGGTCTAGTATACCATACTTTTACTCCTCTCCCTGTGGGGGTTACTGAAGGGTCTATATATAGTGCTACTGGAGGTGCGTGCACTGGCCATAATGATAAAACAAAACTCCCCAGTAAGATGCTCCTACCTTCTGGCCATTCATGATATACTACTGTGACCTCTGGTGGCCACTCTGCTGTTATTCCAGGAATACACAGGAAGCCAGCTTCCAGGCCTTGTCCCCAAGGTGCCAGGAGAGCCAGCCATCATTGGTCCATGTGTCGAAAGGTCCAAGGCCATGTCCACTCAATGGAGTCTCCGGGATTCAGTGCAGTTGGTGCTGGCAGCAAGATGTTATTCTGGTGGCCGAACCTTGGCTTCAGTGATTCTTCCTTGGTTTGCACTTGCAGTTGTATAGTGGAGGCTGCCATATGTGTTAACATGTCTACGGGGCTCAGGGCTCCGTTTCGGGGTCTCTCATTCAAACGTCGTAGCATGGTCCATAAGTGGACTGACCATCCCCGCAGACTATTGGTATCTGACTTTAGTCTGGATTTTAACAAGCCATTGTGCCTCTCTATCATGCCTGCTGTGGTAGGATTGTATGGCACATGAAACTTCCACTCGATTCCCAGGTGTTGCACCCATTCTTGCAGTGTATGTCCAGTAAAATGGGTGCCCTGATCACTCTCAATTACCTGCGGTCAGCCATAGGCAGCAAAGAGACACTCCAGGCCTCTTTTGGTCATCTGCTGGTCTGCGCAACGGGTAGGAAAAGCCACCAGAAGTCCAGTAGCTGTGTCCAGCTGATATCCTTCTGACACAGGTAGAGGCCCAATATAGTCTATCTGCCACCTGACAAGGGGGATAGGCCCCTTAGCTATTGTCCCATGTTGCTGTGGAACTCAGTGTAAGTCCCTTTTGGAGCACACACCACACTCCTGCCGGGCTCTACTTACTTCTTCGAAGGTCAAAGGCAAGCCCCACCGATGGGCTACAGCCCACAGTGTCTTATGCCCCACAAGCAACAAACGATGATGTAGCCATTGGGCTACATCAGAGGCAGGCTTTCCTTCTAACCAATGTATCTGGGCCAATTTATCTGCTTCATCATTTCCTGGGGATGCTAGTGGCAGATGAGCTGTCACATGGTATACTGTAATTATTTTAGTCTGACCACAGGCCCATAAGTCTTGCTGCAATTCTTGCCCCCAAAGGGTTCAGTGACCAACCAGCCAGTTGGCATGGTACCAGGTTGGTAGCCCCAGGGTCAAGGCCCGATAGACAGCCCAGCTGTCAGTGCAGACAACTATAGGGAAGGGCTCCTGGCTGATCACAAGCCACATGGCCCACAACTCTGCCCATTGGCTGCTCTTCCCCTCACCATCTTCCATCCATATTGTCTCAGTCTTATGATGGAAAGCTATGGCCCTCCATTTTGGGGTCTTCCCATGGCTGGAGCCACCTGTGTACCATGTATCTTCGGGTATAGGGGCTCTTCCCTCCCGAAAGGACTCTGCTACTAATGGTTCAAAAGCAAGTTCTTCCTGCTTTTCACTAGTATATGTAACTGGCCCCAACACGCGTTGGAATTCCTCACTGAAGGGGCTACTAGAAAGGGCACTACATTGCTGTAGGTAAGCACCCCACTTGGCTAGTGTGGGTGTTTGTGCCACGCCACTCCTTGGCTTTTGGGTCCAGACTCATACCCACCCTAAAATGGGATAGGTGGTTATTACCTTTATCGGCGCCATTCCGGTGATGGGTTCTGTAGCCAGCAAGGTGTGATACACGGCAGCCAGTTGTTTTTCTATCAAAGTGTATCATACCTCTCCCCCTTTCCAGGGTTGTGACCAGAATCCAATGGCTTGGCGAGTTCATTCAAGCCGCTACCAGAGACCCCAGCCATAACCGTCTTCAGTGACATGAACATCCAGCTCACAGGGCCATGATGGGTCCATCACACTCAAGGCCTGCAAGGTGTTAACTGCCCGTTTTGCTGTAGTAAAGGCAGATGCACATGTCTCATCCCACTCCTACCTGACGCCCTTTCGTACCAACTGGTATAAGGGCTTCAGATTTTGTACCAAGTGCAGGATAAACACTCTCCAGTAGCCTAGAAGACCCAGAAACTCCTGTAGCAATGCTACAGTTGTGGGGGTAGGAAAGGCCTGGACTTTATCTATAACTGCTTCTGGTATAACTTTGGTCTTACCCGACCAGAAGACCCCCCAAGAATTTGACAGACAAACCAGGTCCTTGAACCTTGGTGCTGTTCACAGCCCATCCTTTCTCCTGTAAATGTTGCAGCAGTCTAGCTGCTCCACCTTAGAGATCTGAAAGAGAGTTGGATGTGAGCATGACATCATCAATATAATGTTACAGCCACACTGTTGGTGGTTTCTCCCATGTAGCCGAGTCCTGGGCTACAAGTCCATGACAGATGGTGGGGCTGTGGAGGTATCCCTGTGGGAGGATGGTGAAAGTCCACTGCCGTTCTTCCCACGTGAAGGCAAACTGTTCCTGACTTTCCTGCTCAATGTTAATGGAAAAGAAGGCATTAGCAAGATCTACCACATAATGATATGTTCCTAGTTCATGGCTGAGAGTATCCATCAAGCTGCAATAGAGGGGACAGCAGCATGCATAGGGGGTATGACCTTATTCAGTTCTCTGTAATCCACAGTCATATGCCAGGAGCCATCTGGCTTTTTTACTGGCCACACTGGGGATTTGAACGGACTATGGGTGGGCTTTATACCACTCACCTTTTCCAGCTCCTGGAGAGTTTCTCCAATCACTTTATTCCCCCAGGCAGTTTGTACTATTTGGTATTAGTCACCCGACGAGGCACAGGCAAAGCAATTGGTGGGTGCCTAGCATGTCCCCTCAGATCTGCCTTCACCACACGTACTCTCAGTCAGAACTCACCTGCAGTGGTCCGGAACCATATATCTGCAGGATATCAATCCCCAAAATATACTCAGGGATAGGAGATATATACATGGTATACTCTTTTGCGGGTAGATGCTCTATTCCCAAAGGGATTTGGGCTTTTTTTACTCTGATAGCTTTCCCCCCGTATCCATCTATGATAGTGGGGGTCCCGGGGAACCACTCAGGGTTATCATGAATCAGTGAACATTCAGCCCCAGTGTCCACCAGAGACAGAACATGTTGTATGTTCACTGCAGACCAATGGATAGCTATTTCAACATGTGGTCTCCTGTCCCTCCCTGGTCCCTCAGGGCAGATACCTTGACCTTCCCCTCAGTCAAACCGTGTTCCCCCATCACCTTTCTGTGTGGGCTCAAGTGAGGTTGGCTTGCTTTCCAGCAGGAAGTCTTGCAATCACACAGGCCAAACTCATGGCTCTGTCTCTGACCTCTGCCTCTTTTGTCTTAATGGCTGGAACTGCTGCTCTGGTTTCAGCTGTTGCCATAGCTCTAGGAAGATCCTATTTGACTTCCCATCTAATTTCCTTCCATCTGCTCCTGCCTGTATTAAATCAACCCACATCTGGGTCCTTGTAACCTTCATGGGCCCTGTAAATTCTTGTGAGCAACAGGTCTTATCTCTTTCCGAATTCTCGTTGCTTCAGCCTCCCCTAAGTCGGCTACTGTACATGTCACCTTGCTTATGGGATACCCTAAGTGAGGGGAAAGAATGGCCACTAGAGACACAAAGAGGGATGTAGGAGCAGTTTGAAGCACAGTATTTCTCATCTCAGTAGTGAAAATCTCTTCATCTGGGCCATAATTCTCTGGACTATAGATGGCATTTCTCATGCCTAGCTCTCGTAGCACCTGTTGGAGTTCAGCATATGTCTGCCATCTAACAGGAGAGGATGGTAGATCACCCGGATTGGGCCACACAGCACGAAGTACAGCCATGAGCCAATTGAGGATAGAGTGACTCCTTGGGGTCTGATGTGCATTTTGTAATCGCTCCCTCAAGGTAGGCTGCACTGTCAGGGAAGACAGCTTTCCCTTCTCTGACCCCAACAGAACAGTTCCATCCACCTCTGTCCCACAGACACAGGAGCCAAGCTGATACTGACTCTGAGGGCTTCTGCCTTAACCAGGAGCCCAAATCCACCAGCTCAGCCTTGAGTAAAGGGGCGGACCATAGAGTGCTCCACGACCTGGGGAGGGGGCTGCTCCTCTCCTTGGGGAACCTTCAGCTGCTGGGTCTTTATTTTCTTTACAACCACTGGGCGTGCTTTCAATACAGGAGGCGCCAGTGCCTCTGGCATCACCCCTTCATCTTTCTACACGTCCCCCATTTCTGGGGCTGATGGCACCTTTCTCTCCCCTCCCCCGAGTGCCTCCTCTGCTACAACGTTTACCTTTTCTACTGTACCTCTCAGCAATGCTACCTCAGTCTTCAGAAGGTCTCTTACCTTCAGCTCAATGCTTTGCAGCTGATGTTCTCGTACCACGTCGGCCTGTGCTTCCCTCAGGAGTTCGTCTTTTTCCTTGATGGCCTCTTCCTCCTTCAGAACACCTGGCAGCACTGCCGTCTCATCTCCATTGGCACCTTTCTGCTCGTGCTGTTTTATCAATGCCATTTCTTTCTTCAGGGAATCCACAAAAGTGTGCAGCTCGCATTCTCGTGCCACCTCCTCTTGCATCAATGCCATTTCCCTCCTCAGGGAATCCACAGAAGTTTGCAGCTTGCGTTCCCGTGCCGCCATTTCCTCTGTAGACTTTTTAAATACTGTGAGAAGCAGCCAACCCACAGTCCCCACTGCCTCACCGGCACTCTGCCTCTCAAACGATCTACTTATCTTACCAAGGGCCACCCCTATAGCCTCAGCTGTCACCTCCACTTGCCTCCAGTCCTGGGCTGGGGCCCAGTCCTCTAGGAGGCAAGCCACCTCAGACCACATACCCACTGGGGGACAATCCACTGTTTCCCCATTCACAGGGGCAGCCCGCTGAAGCACCCCACCCATAAGGGCAGCTTGTCTTTTTCCTTGGTCAACAATGAACCCTGCGGACTTTCACCAGTTGTTTTGTGAAGGGGTTTCAGCCCCAGGCAAGTTTGCTATGGATTCAATGCGACCAAAGAAATTGACAGCAGAATGTTCTTTGGTGTGAAACGGTTTATTATCGGGCTTGTTCTCCCGGCAGTAGGTCGAGCACTAGCGTCTCTGCCTCCGCCCAGACCACTGGGCCGAGCTCTCTGTATAGCACAGTAATAGCTTATTACCTAAAGGTGTCGAAGCAGTAGCCTAGCAACAGGCCAGCTACATCATCACGTGGTTTAAGTTCAATGAGGATCCTGGCCATAGGAACCCCAACTTCCCCACAGTGATAAAAGACACTTTAAATAAGAGTCACTTTATGTAACCCTGAAATCTTAGAAAATTGGTGAATATATGGCATCTTTTTGTTACCTAGAAGCCTTAGCTTGTGGTCCTATTCATAGTTGCAGCCACTGTGCATGTCCTTTTCTGAATGAGCTTAACTCTGTTGTGACTGAACTATATTGTTTGCTGCCTTGACTTTGTCTAAATTCTGTTGATTTCACTGAGTAAATTTCCTCTGCTCTTTAGGATTGAGAGTGAATAATCTCAGCAAAGCAAATAATATATAGTGATTTTTTTATGGGCTCATAGTTTCTCCAAGGAGAGACCAGAAACTGCAGAAAGCAAAATTATATTCCTCTGCGGATGGTTTTTGTGAGTTAAATGTGTGCCAGGGAAAGTTTGGGTCATTATTATTTAGCCAAATTGGTTTTATTGAATTATTTTAGGATGAAGTAATGAGTTATGTAATACCCAGAATAATTTTTTGAAGCAAATTGAAGGAAAGGGGTGGAAAAGAAAAATTAAACAAATGGTGTCTCATTTGGAAGTTTGTTTCTCAAATGGATTTAATCACTACAAAAATTTTCATAACACAGTCAGCAATTATAGGGAAGAATAATGTGAGCTTTTGAAGACTTGTATCCAACTGAGAACATTAAAGATCATAGAATGTGAATGTGATGATTGCCATAGGTAGTAAAGTGATAGAAATGATAGAATTATTAAAATGCATGAGTCTGAATGTCATACACAGAGTGATTCGGCTCCTCTGTTGTAATGTTATTACATCACAACAAAATCATAACAATAATAAAAGCAACATAATAGCATAATGAGAATAATGCCAGGAGTCACTTGTACAGTCTCTTAAAATTTAAGGCTCTTAATGATTAGATTATGTATTCAAGACTAATGGTATAATTTGTTCCACAAATAGACAGTAGGCTGTTTTGAATTTTGCACTAGTCATCCATTGGACTTTATACTGTTCCTTAAACATCTCATAAAGCTGAACTTGTAAAGAAACAATTGGTTATTTTATTTGTGAAAAATTTTCTAAGATGGCATTGGGACAAAAGGGTTTGAATTAACAAAGAATTTTCCATATTTTGAGTTTTTATGGTCTTGGTGAAAAAAACTTTATTTGTTCTTTGTGGATTGTCAAGTCTGCAATAAAAGGGAAGTTTGAAGGTCCAGAGGAAACTTATTTTACTAAAAAAGAAATCTATTTGGCTGTTCTATTTGGATTGACAAGCATGTCCAGGATACACTGCTGGCTGCCACTGAAACATACTTCATCAGAGAAGTCCACAAAATCCCCAGAGTCACCGGAAATGTTAAATAACTCAGAATATTGGAATCTTAATCAGTTTGAGTGACAGGAAATGAACAGGGTTTTTGTTACCCATTTGTTGTTTTTGTAGGTACAAAAAAGAATTCAGTATTTACATCATCCCGTGACATTTTGTACTGCTACAGTTTTAAACAGATGAGAGTAGAATATTAAATAAATACCACCAAATGAACTCAGCCTTCTGTTGCCCCTGGTACTGACAGTAATCCTTTCTGACTGAAGAGGGTTTCTGCCATTATTAAAACCTCTACAGCCTACCGTGCTCATTGAGAAAGACAGGAAGGATCAGAATATCAGACCAAGAAGAAATGCCATTCATCTGAAGCTTAGGATGGTCAGGTGTTTCAAATGCCCCAGGGAAAAGCACTTTTTCCAGCTTTATGAGCTATAATTGATATGTAGCCCTATGTAACTTTAAGGTGCACAGTGTGATAATTTGATACATGTAGGTACTGGTAAATGTTTACCACAATAAGGATAGTTAACACATCCTTCACTTTACATAATTACCATATTGTTATGGTGAAACATTAAAACTTTACTCTCAGAGCATTTTTAAAAAATATGCAATAGAGTATTGTTAACTATAGTCACCATGCTGTATGTTACATCCCTCGAATGTACTCATCTTAACAACTGAAAGTTTGCACGCTTTGACCAACTCTGGACCTGTTAACCCTGGCAGCCACCATTCCACTCTCTGTTGCTATGAGTCTGATGGTTTTAGATTTCCCATGTAAGTGAGATCGAACAGTATTTGTCTTTCTTTGTATGACTTTACTCAGCACAATCTAGGTAAACATCTTAATTAGCAGACATTCTAGTTGTTGTGCCTAACTTACACATAACAGTATACACTGGAAACTCAAAATGATGCATCTCATTTGTAGAATGGAATTTGGTATCTGCAAGTCTGTTTTTTTTTCCCAGTCTGTGTGTTTATTATTGTAACTATCTGAAGAACCTAATCTATGAAATTCCTTCCACCTGGAGTTTCATTTTTAGATTTACTGAAGTTTACACTTACTTGGCCAGATGAGAGTTATACCTTATTTAAAAGTTATTCTCATGGATTTTGAATCACATTATGGAAATGAAACTGTTAAGGCTATAGGACACAGTTCTGTCATCACAATATTGAAGACCATCAGCAAAATCATACTTAGAAGAAGCATAGTATGGTGGTTGAGCACATGGACCTGGAGCCAGACTGTTTAACTTCACTTTTTATGTCTGTTTGGAATTATATAGCTAGATAGTTAAACTGTTCTGTAAAATTAGGCAAGGAAGTTAACCCTTCATTTCATTTCTCAGTGGTGGCAGATGATCAGGCATTTACTGTACTAAGAAAGTAGAACAATTATCTAAGAAATGAAGAAGAAGAAACATTATCAGGAGTTCACTTTATTTAACATAGAATATTTGAGTAATGCAGAAAAACATTGCATACATCCTGGGTCAAATCTTTGTGATAATCGGTACGTGAGTGATGCAGTCCTCATAGAAGGCAATCTGCAGCTTCAAGTCAGACAACACACAGGAAGGCATTTTTTAATTGTCACTGTGCTATGGAGGATGTATTCTTTATAACATTTGGTGTTTTGATCATATCTTCCCTGTATGAGAGAAAAAACCCGATCTTTTAACATGGAATTTGATTCATTAACTTTTAACACTTTCATGTACATGAAACTACATTAAATTATTTTTCCTTCTTAGGCATATGCATACAATTTTATCCCTGTTTTTAAAACTGCCTTTTCAGAACAAGCTAACTTCTTTACTTATGACATACTGACTGGTTACTGTATAATTTTTTCTCAGTCTCTCACACAATCAAAAACATTTTATTTATATTGATGGTTCATCTATGCATCATGGTATAATTCTTTAAATCTGTCATTTAAGTAAAAGTACAGAAACATATTTTATTATGTAAATTAATCATGTAAACTGACAAGATTAGACGACAGTTGCAGAAATTCCTAAACTATCTACATTTTGTATAACCAGATTCCATTTTGTCCATGTCACATGTATCTATAGAAGTCCCTTCCTCCTACCACTGTTTTTATTTTTCTTGACTTCTTTCCCAATGGAATTTGGTGAAAAAAATCATTTTTCAATGAGGGCTAAACTAAAGGACTGTCTTGTGGGTAAATTGAGTTGTGACTCATAATCTGATGATTAGTATACATCTTTAAAAAACACCTAACTTCTGGATTCTAGCTTCTTTTGTGGCAATTACATATCTGTCAAGGGCTTTCAGCATCAAGGTTTTCAAATTTTAATTAAATATATGGTTCTTTCACAAATGGTCAGCAGCTTATGTTGAAAACTTGTATATTCCCAAGCTAATATTAATTTGAACTTTTAAATTCTGTTTGTCCATTAGCAGAAATTTAAATAACAAAATATTAAAAGTTAAATTTGATTTGAGTCAGAGCAAATAAAGCTAACAAATATTATGACCTATTCAATATTAAGTTCTCAAAAACATATGAAGTGTGACTTCAAAAGAATTTCCCAACTGCTTTTTTTGGATTGGCCTACCCAAATAGGGACTATTTTGGATTAATTCTAAATGGAAAATACAGTTGCAAATTCAGATGGAAGGTTGAATTTGTATTATTTCTAAAAGCAGGAACCTGTAGCAGTGTACATAAATGAGTTTGAATTTAGTAGAATGTCAGTTTGTATACTCTACTTACCAAAAACCTAGGCAGAAATGGCAGCATAAGATTGTGCACTCATTCTTAAGGCAATTCAGTTAACCTTTCTATAAACGGATGACATTCTGAATGCATAAAAATAGCATTAAGAGGATTATGCCTATGCTTAACAAGAGATTAATGGTCCAAAGAAGTAAAATTTGTTTCTACTCAATATGTTGCATTTATGAATATCTTTATTCCATAATAATTTATAAGAGAACTGATTGATTTTTAACTGAATTTGGTATACTAGTAAATATATTTTGGAATATGTTAATAACTATTATCTGTAATTTCCCAAAGGAGACCTATGTAGTTCATTAATCAACACTTAATTAGTTTATAATTATGAAATACGAGCAGTCTTCTGGATTATAGACTTCCCACTGGGCTATACCATAATTCTGAAATCTCTCTTGATGTACCATTAAATATTCAGAAGTTATGCTCCTAAGAAAACTTCTCTCAACTACTTATTTTAATTCAAGGATATAACTGGAACCCTTCAGTAGTGTGCTGCATTTTGTCAAAATCAGTAAACTCTTGTTTTCTTCCTGCTCAACACCATTCCTGTGGCAAAATGGCACTGAGACCAGGTGCATTTTCTTCTGCCTGAGGGATTTTTAAAAACAGATAAAATGTAGGTATGAATAGAACACATATGGTTTTCTTTTTTAGCCTATTGATGTAATGAAGTACATTAACTGATTTTTGATAGTTTAACCAGACTTGCATACTGGAATAAATCCCACTTGGTCTTGGAGTAAAATTATTTTTAAACATTGCTGGATCTGATATATTTTGTTGAGAATATTTGCATTTATGATTATGAGAAATTTAATCTGTAGTTTCCTTGTAATGTTTTTGTCTGGTTGTGGTAGGATAATGCTGGCCTCTTAGAGTGAGTTAGGAAGGATTTCCTCTGCTTCTGTTGTCTGGAAGAGATACTGCAGAATTGATATAATTTCTTCCTCAAGTGTTTGGTAGAAACCACCAGTGAACCTATCTCAGCCTGGTGCTCTCTGTTTTGAAAGTTTATTAATTATTGATCAATTTCTTTAATAGATACAGGTCTATTCAGATTGTTTCTTTATGTAAGATTTTGGTAGATTGTGTTTTTTTTTAAAAATCGTTCATTTCAACAGGTTATCAAATTTGTGGTTATAGAGTTGTTCATAATATTCCTTTATTATATTTTTAATGTCCATGAGATCTGTTGTGATGTCTCCTCTTTTAGTTCTGATATTAGTAATTTACATCTTCACGCTTTTTCTTTACTCACCTGGTTAGAGGCCTATCAATTTCATTGAATTTTTCAAAGAACCAACTTTTGGTTTTGTTAATTTTCTCTATTGCTTTCCCATTTTCAATTTCATTGATTTTTGACTTACTGTTTCTTTTATTCTGCTTCTGATTTAATTTGCTCTTCTTTTTCTAGTTTCATAAAATGGAAGCTTAGATTATTGCTTTTAGAGATTTACTTTTTAAAAATGCATGCATTCAGTGCTCTAAATTTCTCTCTGAACACTGTGTTCACTGAATCCCACAAATTTTGGTAAGTGGTATTTTCATTTTCATTTAGTTCAAAGCAACTTTTAATTTCTCTGGAGAGTTCTCACTTGCAATGTGTTAATTAGAACTGTGCTGTTTAATCTCCAAGTATTTTAGAATTTTCCAGATTTCTTTCTGTTATTGATTTCTAATTTAAATCCATTATGGTCTAAGAGCTGGCATAGAATGATTTATCTTCTTTTAAATTAGAATTAGTTAAAGTGTATTTTATTACTCTGAATGTGGTCTGTCTGGTGAATGTTCCACAAGAGCTTCAGAATAGTGTGTATTCTGATGTTGTGGGATGAAGTAGTCTATAGATGTCAATTATATTCACTTGATTGATGGTGCTGTTGAATTCAACTATGTCCTTACTGATTTTCTGTCTGCTGGATCTATCCATTTCTCGTAGAGGGGTGATGAAGTCTATGACTATAATAGATTCATTTATTTCTCCTTGCAGTTCTATCAGTTTTTGCCTCACATATTTTGATGCTCTGTTGTAGGCACACACACATTACGGATTGTTATGTCTTCTTGAATAATTAGCACTTTTATCATTATGTAATGGCCCTCTTTATCCCTAATAATTTTCCTTGCTTTCAAGTCTGCTCTGTCTGAAGTTAATATAGCTAATCCAGATTTCTTTTGATTAGTGTTAGCATGACATATCTTTCTCCATCTATTTACTTTTAATCTGCATGTGTCATTTTATTGAAAATTAATTTCTTTTAGACAATATATAGTTGGGTCCTTTTTGTTGAACCACTTTGACCATCTCTGTCTTTTAATTGGTATATTTTAGACCATTGACATTTAAAGTGATTATTGATATAGTTGGATTAATAGCTACCTTATTTGTTACTGTTTTCTGCTTGTTATTTGTCTCTGGCTTTGTCTTCCACCCATCTTCTGCCTTCTCTTGTTTTGAGCTTTTTATATAATTATGTTTTCTCTTTCTTTCTTAGCATATCAAGTATACATTTTTTTTTTACTTTTTTTAGTGGTTGCTCTAGTGTATGCAATATATACTTAAAACTAAACCAAGTCTACTTTCAGATAATATTATACTACTTCCCAGGTAAGACAACTTCCATGCAAATAATAAAATATTTCTAATTCTTCCCTCCTGTCTTTTCTAGCATTGCTGTCATTCATTTCACTTATACAAAAACTATCTATAGTCACTGAATACACTGTCATTTCTTTGAAAAAACTTATCTGTTAGATAAATTAAGAATAAGAGAAGGGTTTTTGAACCTTCAGTTTTCCCTTCTCTAATGCTCATTCTGTCTTTATGTAGATAGAGTTTCTAACTTATATCATTTTCCTTCTCTCTAAATTATTTTAACTTTTTATGACAAGGCAGGTCTATTGACAATAAATTCCCTGAATTTTTGTTTGTCTGAGTAAGTCTATTTTTTCTTTGTTTATGAAGGACAATTTCACAGAATACAGAGTTCTAGGTTGGTGGGTTTTTTTTCCTAACACATCAAATATTCACTCCATTCTCTTCTTGCTTTCATGGTTTCTGAGGAGAAGTCGGATGTAACTTTGCTCTTCCATTGGCAAAGTGTTTTTTTTTTTTAAATCTGACCTCTATCAGGATATTTTATCTTTGATTTTTTTTGCAGTTTGAATATGATATGCCTAGGTGTAGTCAAATGCAGTTATAATACCACTGTCTTCTGCCACCCTACACCTATGGAATAGAATATGAGAATGACGGCTTAAGAGTTGTCTCAGTAATTTAGTCAGAATACAGCCTTAAGCTGATGGCAAAAGGAAGAGGAAATAGGATGAATCAATCATCTCAGTAGCCTTTGTTACTCAAGGAGTTCTCGATCAGGAGGACAGATAGCAGTTCTGTGAGTATAGCAATGGTAGGGACCAGAATACTACATGACCTATTATCTCAGCCAGACCAAGAGAGGGGATCATGAGGTAAGGCTTTTGACAGGATTAACTCTGCTTGGTTTATGACTGGTTGAGAGCATCTAGTTATTCAGTGGCAAGGTCACTCACATGCAAGAATCCCACACATCAATTTAATTTATACTATTACGTAGATTTAAATGTAGTGTGCACCTAAATACAACCTACTATATTCAAATTATTTATTTATTGAAATTTTTGTTGACCACATGTACTAGGTTTTGTTCTAGGCACAGAATGCAATAATGAAAAAAATTGCTTATGTTACAGTTGAGGGTGATAGATGATAAACAAGTAAACAAATAAATTATAAGTTATATGAGATAAATGTTAAGAAAAGTAAGCCAGGGAAATCAAATGAAAATGACAGATGTTCTTTCCATTAGCATGGTCAGGAAAAGCTTTTCTGATTAGTTGGAATTTGAGCTGAATAAAATGAGTAGGCATGCAACCTAATTATTGGGTAAGTATGTTTTGGGCAGAAAGCAGAAAGTACCAAGGTCCTGAAGCTAACATTGTTAGTTCTAGTCTGGAGAGAGAAGGATGAAAGTTTTGTACCCATTGGCATTAGGGGATGGCAGATACTATCGTATCCATATTTTAGTCCATTCTAGATTGTTTTGGGTAATTTGATTAGCAAATTACATGAAAGACAAATTTTGCTTTTAGGAGCTCTTTCTTAGGCATTGCTTTTTAATCTTATATATATATATATATATATATTTTTTTTACCATTTTGGAATCTATACTTCTAAAATTGAACTATATAAACTCTAGTTTTACTGTTAAGGGTATTTCATAGTTTGTGCTCTTTTTGTATCATATTTTACATAACAAAATTTTAATTAAAAGGTTAAATATTGTTAAAAGCCCCAAGGTAAAAAAGATTCCTCAATTTGATATTCATGACATGAATTGTAGGTTTTAAATAGGACTAGATTAAGACCGTGTTAGTGGTGTGAAAAGTTAACACACAATGTGGAAATAAAGCTGCTCACCCAGTGTCAGGAGCTGATAGAATGTGATTAATGAAGGAGATAATGGACTGAAGAAATATAGCAACAGAGGACACTTGTCTTGGTTGTGGCCTGATTTTTGATGGAAGCTAAAGAATATGGTTATTCCTAGGAGGAACCAATAGTAGGTCACTTCAGGACTTCTGATAGTGAAGATGTAGTCATAAAATAATACAGAAAATTTTGACTTTTGGTGTATATTCAGTTTGTATAATAAAGAGATATGTATAATGGATTGTAGAAATAGGTTTCATGTTCCTGTCTGGACCAAAGAATTTATAACAGAAAGAGCCAGATATAGTATAATTAGAAAAAAAGTTATAAAGATTTCTTTGAAGATAAAGGGTTAAGCATGTGAAGCAAACTTTATCATACAAGAGTATTACTTATGGTGTAAGGGCTTCTTTTATTTTAAAATAAAAGAAATAAGAATGTTTTTAATAGTGAGTAATTGGTTTCCAATCATGTAAACATTCCAAAAGTAAACATTTTTTTCACCTCAAACATGAAAATAATGTTCTATTTTGTTCTTCAGTTATGTTACAACACATGTTTTGTCAATGTAAAACTGGTTTCTATGTGAAGCTTAAATGGTAGATTGGAAGAGATATTCATAGAAGCTGTATGTACTCTTTTTTTATTGAAGTATAGTTGATATGCAGTATTACATATTGTATATCTGATATGCCACAGAGTGATTCAACAGTTACCTACATTATTAAATGCTCACCCCCACTAGTGAGGTTGCTGTCTGTCAACATAGAAAGATGTTATAGATCCAGTGACTGTATTCTATATGAACTCTTAAAGACCATTGAAAGTCACATGGATGCTACTCAAACACATCTATAAAATGGTTAATTATACTTTTGCAACAACAACTACTTCTCTTAAATGCTTTCTGAGGGAATTCTTTCAGCTATTTAAAAACATCCTTTGAGCACCCACTCTGTAACCTGGCACCATGCTATAGGTTTTCTGTTTGTTCATTCAGATTCATGAGGATTCAAACATACTTTACTTACCTCTAAGTTTGTGTGACAAACTAACGTAGGATGCAGATATATTTTACTGACCTTTAACTTAGCAAACTTAACTTGTAAAATTAAAGATAATTAAGATGCCCTGAATCATTCTTTGTCATTTCTGCTTTCTTAGATAATGTTTAGTTTTATTCAGTGAGTGAGAGACCCCTAAATCTCCATTTAGCAAATATAATGATTAGAATGGCATTAGTTTTGTAATAAAAACAGTTCTGACATCATAGTAAGTGTGCAGATCTGGTGCTATTAAGTAGAGTGTTTAGCATTTTTAGTCTCAAAGTTATGTTCCTTTACTCAAATTCTCTTTTATAAATGAAAATGCCATTAACAGAATCTTGAATTTCTTTTTAGAGGACTATAAGAAAAAGCTTTCCTTGTATATTATTCTTAATTTCTTCATTGCTTACTATTTAACTACTATTAAATTGTCCAGTGATTCTCAAAATATGTTTCAACAAATGAATTTTCAGTCAAGCATTAATTTGAAAATTGTTTGCTCCCACTCCAATCTTAACAACCCAGAAACTTCTCCCCTGGTTTCATAGCAAATGAAGAAGAGTTGGTTATTTAAAAATAAAATAGAATGGAAGGCTGAAAAGCTTGCCATCACTTGAATAAAAGATAATAGGGATCACTGTGGTTTCTTAAAGTAAGCTTAAGAAAAAGGTATTTTGATATTAAAGGGTGTAACTGTAACTTAGTAAATGTTATCAAAAGAAAAATATGGTCTTTGAAATAGAAAAGTATTTCTACATGTTATCTCTATATAGAATACCATTTTAGCAGTATGAGATTACTAAATTTCAAATTGTTATGTGTAAATGAATTATGAATGCTATGTTTATAATGTAAGTTTTTTCTGGGCTTTACTCATAAAGAATGCATCATGTACCCTAATCATTTGTAGAGTTGAATTCTATTATAATAGAGCTCATTTTAAAAACATGTATTTGATTACACTACAGGTCAAATCTCATCTTTAGAAACATAACCAATATGTGCCTTAACCTTGAATAAATTGAATGCACTTAACATACACAAGACTGTGTACAAAGCCCTTACATTCTTGTGTTCTAGCATATATAGTTTGTCATTTTAAATATAAGGGTCTAAAAATTTAAAATTATATATTTTTATTACGAGAATGTATCCTTGTTTTACATGCAACAAAGCACACTGATATGGAAGATTTTAAATTTTTCCTGAGAACTGAGAGCAAGGCAAATAGCCCATATCTGTCAGCAAGTAGAGCAGTAAGCAGGGAAACTTACATGGGAGACTAGAACAGTGCCACGATTTGGAAAATAATATTCTCAGTCAGTACTTTTCAATAAATTCATATAAGTTTCAGTAAATAAAAAAATGAGAACCATGATGGTAACAAGATCCTTATTGCCTACTCTTCCACCATAATGAGATACAGATTTGCAAACATAATTGTAACATGACCTCATTATTGATTGCCTTGTACAAATTGCTAGAGACTGAGTGACTCTTTTCAAGCCTAGATCAGAGTAACCCGCATTTTTAATTTCATGAAAAAAAAAAGTAGCCAGGTGATTAAGGCAGCTGGTAGCTTAGCATTGAATTAAATGCTCTCATGTTGTAACCATTCCTGTTAAAAAATCTGTGAGTTGCAGTGTAGCCTTTTACTAACCTTCCTTCACTTGAATGTTCACTTCCTTCACTTTACTCAATAATATGTGAGGAATAACTTGTATCATTCTGTCATCATATACCGCCCAGTTCAGAATACAAAGATTCAGGTGTATGAGGGAAGCATTTGTTTGCATGAATGCGTTAAGGACTCATTTATTTAATTATTCTTTAGTGAATAAATTCTGAATGCTGTTAACATAAAATGGGACCAACACACAACTGTTAAATCCAAGGAATACTGAATTGGAGGAGGGTTCTCCTTCCCCCTCCCACCTCCAATGTTTGGAAGCAGAGTGTTATGCAAATAAAAGTGTGGGACAGTGGGATTTTTTTCTTTCTTTACTTATTGCCAGAAAATCTTAATGGTGTTTTAGAAGTGATATTGCACCTCAGAAAAGGGTAATGCATCTTTAAAAGCTAAACTACATCTTCTTTACTTTTATCAAATTCTCTATAAATCTTTTATGACAGTTTATTTAACAAAGTGTCATTGAAACTGTATAGATGATTGATGTGACCCATGTAAGATCAACATGAAATGTTTGTAAATGTCAGCAAAATGTGACCATCTAAAAGCATATAAGGATGGAGTTTCTGTGAAAGTGAAAAACAAACAGAAAAAATGTTTATCTTATTCTTTGCTTTCTGGTATGCCATTACAAATTCATAGAAGAAGTATTGTATTTGATTTTCCTTGGAGTTCATGTCATCAGAAGTCTAATTTGCTTTTGACATTTACCCTTTCAAAGCTTTGGTTTCTTATTCATTGGATAAGATAGTTTTTATCACCTACAGAAAAATAATAAAGACTTCAGACTCCTTAGAAGAAAATTAATTATTTTGGAAAATATTAGCAGAACCTTGACCAAACACTTTAGAATTTACAGGAGGCTGTCAGTATGGAAATATCACTGAAGAGTTCCCATCTATGCATATAGCCAAAAAAGCATTGTTGATTTTCCATTTAATTGAAAACACTAATGATATAACAAATGTTTTAAGATAGAGCATAAAAGAGAAGGAAAAATAACAGATTCAACTGTAAACATATAAGAAGAGTACCTCATTTGCTCACTTTGACTTGAATAGTGTGTCTCTTCAGTGTATTTTTGTATGAAATGAATATTATACTTAGAGCACATTCCTTCTTTGGGAGTGATGTTTGGTTGTCATATTTTTGCATTACACTGATGCAAAAACACAATGAATAGAGTGCAGGTGATGAAGGGGAACTGAATACTAGAGAATACAAAACTGAAATTTGAAAATCAGTTGGCATTGTAAGACTTTCTCATTGAAATGAGAACATTTTTGCAAGAGGGAGATTGCACATGTGTCATTCACCTAGCTAATACATTCTTCACTCCTTTTTGCAAATAAGTGCACAAGTTCACAGTTACCATAAAGAATCACAGAATTCCCATTCATCATTATAAGCTGCTTCCTATCACAATGGTTTTTAAAAATGCACATATATTTTAATATATATAAATTATATGTAATATATAGTCACATATTATATATAAAACCATAAATTATGTATAAATGTATATATTTGCATAATACATAACTTTTAAATGGTATTTGGATGTCTTGCTCATCTTGTGGACCAGCTAAGAAATTCTTGGTAATGGAACAGCAAAAGCATGTTTAATTGAAAAAACACTAATTTCTCTGGGGAATTGTACTTAGCTTTGAGGAGAAGATGGCAAGATAAGACAACTCAAGAAGTATCTCAGGCTCAGTACATACTTCATTTCATTTGCTGTCTGAATCTTTGGTGTGACACAATAGTTAGTTATGTTCATAAATTATAGCAAGATCTATGGTCATCTGAGAAATATCCCATTTTATTTGTAAACTTGTATCTATAAATGTATGAAATTGTTCTAGCATATTTTGGAAAGATATTCAACTACAGGACTTTAAGCATAATTTAAATTGTCATTTCTGATCAGATTCTAATAGCAAAGACCTATATCCCACTCCCTGAACAACCCTGTTAATTATTGTGCCTTGAGAAACATGTTAACTATCTTTCAGCCTATATCTATAGTTATGCTATCATGTATATAATAATATTAAAATAATAATATTGAGAATTATTGGAGTATATGTGGGTACAAAATTAATTCCTACCTGCTCCTTGATGAATCTAGTAGGATAAATAATTCATATATTTATACACTGATGACTTAAATAAAAGGTAAGGAGTATAAATGCCTTAAGACAGTTATAGATAAAGGTCAGGGATGGCAGGTAGAGAGTTCATAGTAAGATGCATATCTTTTGGCTACTGAAAAATAGGAAGGCTTATAATGAATAAAGATGACTGAAAGTCAAAGTCTTATAATAAAAAATGAAATATGTATTATTAAGAAAGGAACAGAGCTGAGCTCAGTATTAGACTTTTTCTTGACTCCAAAATTTCTACAAATCCTAATTCAAAACTAAATAATTTTATGAACTTGTATTGCCTTTTTTCCCTGTAAGAAAGAATATGGATAGTTTTCCTCAGGGGTTTTCCATGATAATATTCAAATTTTTACCATAGTGAAAATATAAAACTTGAAATATACTATAGCTTTGAATTCAGAAAGAGATAAATAGCAAAATATTTGATATATCATAAAATTCCACTAAATCAGAATCCACAAATGGGGACTTAAGGTATACTTGAAGTTCTTTTATCCTTTTAAGAAAAGAAGTAGGGACAGAGAATTCCATGGTTGTCCATGTCCAAACAAGGAGTTACATTTGTCTCCTTCACAAAATTGCTGTCTTGATACCATTAGAGATCCTGGCATGATCCCAGTCACTCAGTTTTGAAAGGAACCAGGGGTGTCCATCAGGTCATGTTTAGATGCTTGGAGCACCCAAGGCTATGACTTTGAACTTGTGACGTTCCTAAGTAATCAGATACTGTAGTTTATAATAAACACTTAGAGGCTCTTCAAAATAAGGGGCACTAGATCCGATTAAATTGACCATAATTTTGGCAATCTGGAGGAGACATGTACATAGTGATGTGGGATATCAAGCTGATGCCTTTAGACTTCTGTGCCCTGAGTTGATTCCCACTGGCTTTTTTTTGTGGTATCATTAATATAAAATCACATGGGCAACATTGTGGTTGCTAGATTCCCCGATTTATCATGTCCCCACCATGTACCCCATTACAGTCATTGTCCATCAGTGTAATAAGATGCTATAGAGTCACTACTTGTCTTCTCGGTGCTATACAGCCTTCCCCATGCCCCCCCCCATATTATGTGTGCTAATCGTAATGCCCCTTACTCCCCTTTTCCCTCCCTTCCCACCCATCCTCCCCAGTCCCTTTCCTCTTGGTAACTGTTAGTCCATTCTTGGGTTCTGTGAGTCTGCTGTTGTTTTGTTCCTTCAGTTGTGCTTTGTTCTTATAATCCACAGATAAGTGAAATCATTTGATACTTGTCTTTTTCCTCCTGGCTTATTTCACAGAGGATAATACCCTCTAGCTCCATCCATGTTGTTCCCAATGGTAGGATATGTTTTCTTCTTATGGCTGAATAATATTCCATTGTGTATATGTACCACCTCTTCTTTATCCATTCATCTACTGATGGACACGAAGGTTGCTTCCATTTCTTGACTATTGTAAATAGTACTGTGGTAAACATAGGAGTACATGTCTTTTTGAAACTGGGCTCCTGCATTCATAGGGTAAATTCCTAGGAGTGGAATCCCTGGGTCAAACGTATTTCTATTTTTAACTTTTTGAGGAACCTCCATACTGCTTTCCACAATGGTTAAACTAGTTTATATTGCCACCAGCAGTGTAGGAGGGTTACCTTTTCTCCACATCCTCGCCAACATTTGTTGTTGTTTGTGTTTTGGATGTTGGCCATCCTCACTGGTGTGAGGTGATATATCATTGTGGTTTAAATTTGCATTTCTCCGATAATTAGCTATGTGGAGCATCTTTTCACGTGCCTGTTGCCTATCTGAATTTCTTCTTTGGAGAAGTGTCTACTCATATCCTCCACCCATTTTTTAATTGGGTTATTTGCATTTTGGTTGTTGAGGCATGTGAGTTCTTTATATATTTTTGATGTTAACCCCTTTTCAGATATGTCATTTACAAATATATTCTCCTATATTGTAAGATGCCTTTTGGTTCTGCTGATGGTGTCCTTTGCTATACAGAAGCTTTTTAGCATGATGTAGTCCCATTTCTTCATTTTTGATTTTGTTTCCCTTGCCCAAGGAGATGCATTCAGGAAAAAGTTGCTCATGTTTATATTCAAGAGATTTTTGCCTATGTTTTCTTCTAAGAGTTTTATGGTTTCATGACTTACATTCAGGTCTTTGATCCATTTTGAGTTTACTTTTGTGTATGGGTTAGACAATAATCCAGTTTCATTCTCTGACATGTAGCTGTCCAGTTTTCCCAACACCAGCTGCTGAAGAGGCTGTCATCTCCCCATTGTATATCCAAGGCTTCTTTATCCAATATTAATTGACTGTATATGTTTGGGTTAATGTTTGGATTTTCTATTCTGTTCCACTGGTCTGTGGGTCTGTTTTTGTGCCAATACCAAATTGTCTGGATTACTGTGGCTCTGTAGTAGAGCTTGAAGTCAGGGAGCATAATTCCCCATGTTTTATTCCTCCTTCTCAGGATTGCTTTGGCTATTCGGGGTCTTTTGTGGTTCCATATGAATTTTAGAATTATTTGTTCGACTTCATTGAAGAAAGCTGTTGGTAGTTTGATAGGGATTGCATTGAATCTGTAGATTGCTTTAGGTAGTATAGCCATTTTGACAATATTTATTCTTCCTAGCCAAGAGCATGGATGCATTTCCATTTGTTAGTGTCCTCTTTAATTTCTCTTAGGAGTGTCTTGTAGTTTTCAGAGTACAGGTCTTTCACTTCCTTCGTTAGGTTTATTCCTAGGTATTTTATTCTTTTTGATGCAGTTGTGAATGGAATTGTTTTCCTGATTTCTCTTTCTGTTAGTTCATCATTAGTGTATAGGAATGCAACAGATTTCTGTGTATTAATTTTGTATCCCGCAACTTTGCTGAATTTAGATATTAGATCTAGTAGTTTTGGAGTGGAGTCTTTAGGGTGTTTTTTATGTACAATATCATGTCATCTGCATACAGGGACAGTTTAACTTCTTCCTTATCAATCTGGATGCCTTTTATTTCTTTCTGTTGTCTGATTGCTGTTTCTAGGACCTCCAGAACTATGTTGAATAAAAGTGGGGAGAGTGGGTATCTTGTATTGTTTCCTATCTTAAAGGAAAAGCTTTCAGCTTCCCGCTGTTAAGTATAACGTTAGCTGTGGGTTTGTCATATATGGCCTTTATTATGTTGATGTACTTGCTCTCTATATCCATTTTGTTGGGAGTTTTTATCACGAATGGATGTTGAATTTTGTCGAATGCTTTTTCAGCTTCTATCGAGATGATCATGTGGTTTTTGTCCTTCTTTTTGTTGATGTGGTAGATGATACTGATGGATTTTCAAATGTTGTACCATCTTTGTATCCCTGGAATAAATCCTACTTCGTCATCATGGATGATCTTTTTGATGTATTTTTGAATTCGTTTTGCTAATATTTTGTTGAGTATTTTTGCATCTATGTTCATCAGGGACATTGGTCTGTAATTTTCTTTTTTTGTGGTGTCTTTTCCTGGTTTTGGTATTAGAGTGATGTTTGCCTTGTAGAATGAGTTTGGGAGTATTCCCTCCTCTTCTACTTTTTGGAAAACTTTAAGGAGGATGGGTATTATGTCTTCACCAAATGTTTGATAAAATTCTGCAGTGAAACCATCTGGTCTAGGAGTTTTGTTCTTAGGTAGTTTTTTGATTACCAATTCAATTTCGTTGCTGGTAATTGGTGTGTTCATATTTTCTGGGTCAACCTTGGAATGTTGTATTTTTCTAGAAAGTTTTCCATTTCTTCTAGGTTATACAGTTTGTTAGCCTATAATTTTTCATAGTATTTTCTCATAATTCTTTGTATTTCTGTGGTGTCAGTAGTGATTTTTCCTTTCTCATTTCTGATTCTGTTTATGTGTTTAGACTCTTTTATTCTTGATAAGTCTGGCTAGGGGTTTATCTATTTTGTTTATTTTCTCAAAGAATCAGCTCCTGCTTTCATTGATTATTTCTATTGTTTTATTCTTCTCAATTTTATTCTAACTGGCTTCTAAAATATGGTTTAGAGTATTTATTACCTTGGGGTTCCCTGAGAATTTATTTCCTCAGAGTTCCCTACTTTTAATCTCAGTAGAAGATTTGCTTAAATATATTCCTTTTCAATCTTTTTTTAAAATGGATGACCTGAAGAGCTTTGCACTGAGGGTTCTCTGTATAGTAGAATATAGATATGGGATCAGGTACTTGTTTTGCCTTTCTGTCACTCGTTTCCTTTACCATGGCCCTTGGAGGTAACCATAAAGACCTTGAGAGAACTACTTTATTTTGTCCATTTTGGGCAATAAGTTTGGAAGATTTCAAGACTGTGCTGTGTGGGTCCCAATAGCTGTACAATCTAAATGTAAATCTAATACTGTAGATGTAGGCTAAATGGATGGGTTTTTGGATGGTAAAAGTTGGATACCTACTTTATAACAATAGAATATTGTTGATGAGCCTTTCTTAAGCTTGTACAGCTGTTGTCATAGTACTTTTTACATGTTGGAGGAACTGGATTCAAAAACCCAACCTTGTAATTTAGAAAATGTCCTTAAGATAAAATCATGTTGCCAGCAGAAATTATGCTGAACTCCCTTTTTCTTTTTTCCTGAGTATCTTACTGTTTCTTGTTATCAGCAACTAGAAATGATTAGAAAATTCCAATTCTGCTTAAGAAGAAAATGTGTGAATGTATTACAAAATCAGTTCTTGTTTATGGCATTGTTATTTGGACACTATGTTCAATCTCGAAATGTATATACTAAGGATTGATAATGGGTCAAGTTCATCAGTGCTTCGATAATGAATAGAGTGTAATAAGCAAAATGCCATGATTTAAATTGTGTTGTTAGATTTATTGCTGACTACAGTAATTTTCTAAATACTTGGATATCATTTAGGGAACTTCCTTTATGTGGCTATATTTGCGACTTGGTAAGCTATTCCCCATTCTATTCATTTTAATCTTTTCTTGTTATTATTTCTTTGTATACCATTTACTATTTGTCCTTACTATATTTTTAACTGAGCAAGTCTCCACTTACTTAACTCCAATTCTTTCTTTTAAGGTGCTAGGGACTCTGTTCATTTTGATGTCAGTTGAAAGCTAGTGGGCATATTTCCAATTATTTTTTAGCTTTTTTCTAAACATATAAAGTCATTTCTAGGAAAGATGTCTGTAGAATACTATTCTATATGCTGACTCCAAGCTTGTTACTCTCAGAAATTTATGAACTCCCGAAACCAGGTTAGGGAGTGTATCATCTCAGCATTGTAAAGACTTGTATTCAAAATACAACAAAACCCCAAAGACAGTTATGATGTGATACTGTCACATGTGTTGGAAATTAAAGACTAGCCTCTTTATTTAGCCTATGTGGTTTAGGAAGGGCAGGGTGGGGACAAAGTGGTAAAGACCAGCAGTTAGAAGATAATATTGTTGGCAGAGGAGAAATGACGATAAATTTTTAGGGAGTTACCTGTGGAATATTAAAGTGGCTTAGATAATCAAGTCATTCAATAAACATCAGGACTTTAGCACATGCCATGGATTCTTCTAGGCTCTGCTGATGTGGAATGTGTGTGCATACGTACTATTTGTATGTGTTTGTGCGCAAAGTTTCAAAATTCTACTGGATCTGTAGTGAGTGCTAATCAGCAGCGAATATTAATAATTTAATAAATATTTGCTGCATCAACTTGAACGAACCATGATTGTTATCGCCTTATCTTCCATCTTTGAGAAGAAGAATTACCTTCCTTAAAGTTTTAATTTAGAAAACACTTTAGTTGTTGTGTTTCTTTTAGCACAGTATGGATTATCAATGTATGTATTTAAGCACTTTTAATGTCTATATTTTAATTGACATTCCTCTTGTCATTTGCAATGATTTTCCTCCCTAAACAACATAATAGAGTTTCACAGTGGACAGAGAATTTATCTTTCTTGTTAGGTGAGGACTTTTCCAACACCAAAGTTATGCAGCCAGTCATTTGTCATATAATAATGCCATCAGATTCTTGAAGACAATTATCACGTAGCATATTTATTGCATAAGCTAATTTCAAGGCAGTTTTGTTAGATATAAAAATATAAAGAGGAAATAAAATGAAAATTAATATACTGTGGAAGGATGTTATGCTTAATATAAAATACATTATGTGTTGAACGACAAAAGTCGTTTTTGCACAGTGCTGTAATTTAGTCATTAACCTAGCCCATTGTTGTTATCTAAACCAAGGATTTGAACTAAACCAAATCATTATATAAAAACTCAGTAAGGCTTAATAATTTGTGGGATCCAACCCTCCAAATTATTATTATTATTTTTACTAAATCACAAGCTGAGCTAAAGTTTTTTTTTAAATCCAATGATGCAGTTAGAACTGGAATTGAATTTATAGATTTTCTGTAACTATTGAACTAGAACAAAACCGATATATCAAAATACTCTCTAAACTGAGCAAATATCTTGTCCAGCTCACACATTACTAGCATAAAAAAAATTTATATTATCCCTATCCTTCAAATATATTGAAAAATAAACTTAGAACACTGACAACGTTGTGAGTTTTGTCACCTTAATATTTTATTTATTGTGAATGTTTGAGAGGTTTTTTCCCCCTTTTCTGGCTCCCAACAGCTCTTAATTCACCAGTTAGCTTTAATTAATGTTTAGAACAGTAACTTAGAATTGACTGATCTATATCTGGTAAAATATCTTACTTTTGGATTTATGGCAGTTTTATTTATTAACAGAACTTGAATACTTGAATTCCCTTTGAATTCTGCTATACTTTTTCACCTAGGAAACATTGTACTCCCTATAATTAATAATTTACCACAATAAGGATAAGAAATGAAGAACTGTTTTCTAATAATTCAGTAAGACATTATTCATTATTAGGGCTCTGTGACTGTAAAAATATAAAACAACAAAAAATGTGTGAGGGGTATATATAGTGTTTAACACTTTTTTTCCTAAAAGAGGAGAGATGCATGTTTTTCTTAAAGATAGACAATTGGCAGGAAGGATACATTACTCTTCATTTAGACAGAAATATTGTAATAAGACAACTTCTAGCTGTCAATAGCAGTTAATGATTTAAGACCTGTGTTTTTGTAAGGCAAAAATATTATACTGGTAAATGATCACTAACTGTCCAGATATACTAACCGCATGTTGTACATATCCCCACTACACGGCATTATTTAAGATAAAATATTGCAGACATTATTTAATTAGTTGAATTTTTATAATGAATAATTATTCTAAAAATCTGTTCCTATAGATTTTTTCTGACGATAATACAACTACAGTTAGCTTCTTAATCATAATTAAAGCCCAGGTAGGTTTAATAGGGTTTAGTGGTGGAGGATCTGAAGAAGGCTTGAAAAGCTAATACTGAATGCTGGAGCATTGGACACACTGAAAATCTATTGTTTTGCTAATATTGTTAACGTGACAACCCATGAGAGATTCTTTTGTTCAGAGCCACACTCAAGTGCTTTTTTACAGGGTCAGATTATAGCCAGGGAGACTGACATTACACACGCACACTTAATATTTTGTTCTGCACTATTATTTACTTCCATTCCAGATAGTAAATATACTACGTCCTCTGAGAATGTTTTACATTAAATTCATTTGACAAAAAGTAATACGTACCTATTTCTATTACTTGTTAGAGGAAATCAGGATATTGCAAATTTAAGAGGATGATAGGAATAAAAGGCGGAGACTGTTTTCTGATAGAATAAATCCACTACTGCTGTCTTTATAATCCAGCTAATGTCCAGCATCAAGCTAATACTCAATGGCAATGGACTTTAAGATTGGCTAATGGTCAATATTTTATATTATGTAAAAACACAATTTATACTAAACTATCTGTATATACCATGGAAAATAGATAACAAAAAATTATAATGTTCATCTCACATATTCTTATTGGTCTTTTTTACTGCTTTGAACATTAGCCAAATTCTCAAGCTAATTTTGATGATGTGTTTTTGCCAGAAATACATACACTAAAATTGGAATGATACAGAGAAAGATTAGCATGGCCCCTGTACAAGGCATGTGCATTTATGAAAGTCTTTGTATTTATCCTACTCATCTTTAAAGACCACATCAAATACCACCTCCTTTGATCTGTTCAGGTTGGATATTTCTGTCTCTATTTTGTGCTCCAATGCATTGTTTATGTCAAGATTTTAGTCATTAGTATACATGTATATCTTTCTTATTAGATTGTGATTTCTAACCATGTATAATGCATCTTTATATTCCCCACAACATTTAGCATGGTGTTTTGTACCCAGTGAACACTCAAAACATCTTTATGGAATTGAATTTCTGTGTCATTTGCTGTGGTGTATACTCACACAAATACACAGGCTTTAATATATAAAATAAATGAGAGAAGATAATATAAATTTTCCAGTTGCTACAAGTTTGGGAGTTTTCTGATTTCTAATGATAAAGGAACTGATGACAAATTTTAGAAAAAGGGGAAGGGATTGTGTATGAAAGAAGAGATCCTGGTTCAAGCACCACTTTTTACAGCCTGTGGTTGTTTGGAATTCTAAAACAAATATATTGAGTCTTAAGATACAGTTTCATGCAAAATATTGTGGCAACTGTTGATCTATGCTGGAAATAGCTTACCTCTTAGATCATTTAGATTGCTTCTTTCTTTTTGTTGTATGTGGTTCATAGTAAGCATATCATTTTCCCCTTTAGGACAACTGGAGTGACCTCTCTTTTCAGTATGTACAGAAGGTTGAAGGTCTCTTGTAACAGCTTATAGCTCATGAGAAAAATGTGTCTCTGTATCTGTTTGCTTGTAGATATCATGCTATTAATGACTTGCCATTTTTATCCAAAAATAGTCTTTAGGAAAAAATTTAGTTGAGAAAAGTTATGGGCATCTTATTTTTGCCACATCTTAAAGCTTTCCAAGTCTTCTTAGTAAGCAGCTGTGCACTTTGATATTTTCACCTCTCTCTGTCTCTGTCTTCCTGTGTGTATGTGTATATATGTATTACATATGTGTACACACACAGATATATATTTTTTACTTTTATGTGCCTTACCCAAATATGCCATGCTAAACAAATGGTTGCGGTCTATTAAATACTCTATCAAGAGAATATTTTCAGCTGAACCACTTTGTCTGCATATGCCAAAGCTCAGAGGTGACCGTGTGTCTTCACTGTAATTTTAAAACTTACCAATTGGAAGAAGGGCTGACTTGCCACCACTATAAAGTTGCACCATGATTAAGCAAAATGTTCATCTCTTTTAAACAAATGCAGCTGAATAGAATCCATCAAACAAGAGTCATAGTTTCCTAAGCATGCTTGGAACGCTGTGGATGTGCAAACGAAGGACCATATAGAAATGGCTTTCTCTGAGGTACCGGTACCGGGAGTACAGGTCTGTGGGTTGCATGTGCCTGTTGGCACTGTTGGCAGGTCAGCACCCTGGGAAAGACATTGCTTTCAAACATGAGTAATTGATGAATTGTATGTAATATGCAAATATGAATTCATAAATCTCCTGAATGACAGCTTAATTTATGTGAGTTTTAAGAATGTGGGATTAGATTTTAATTAAATATCTTCAAAGGCACCCTGACTTATTCAATTTTTTGGCTGCTTTCTTAAAAAGAAGTGGGGGAAAGTTTAAATCATAATTTTGCACACATTATTCACCTTTTTCTACTAAGTGGTCAGTGTTTTATAGAAAAATCAAGGAATTTAAAGAAGAAACACATTTATCTTTAATTATGAAAATACTGCCATTATATTACAATGGTTGCAGTTTGTCCTATGATAGATAGATATAGGAGAATATATGTGGTTTGAAAATTAATGTCTTAAACCCCAAACATAATTCTTAAACATAGTTTGGATATGGCCATATATTTTAGTATGCCAAATTGAAAAATGGTAATTGTGAATGGCATTTCTTAGTACAGATTGTTGGGATAGTAATACTATATATGACTGTTCTACATGTTATTACCTTTAAAATAGCTGAAATAAAGAGTTGATGGAGATAGAGCTGTCTACCCACCTTCGCTCTTAAATATGTCGTGTGTATGGTTGTAGCTGTGTGTGTATAATTTTAACCTCTGTTTGATAATAGTATTTCAAAACTTATGTAATATGAAGATTAGGATAAAAAGAGGCTAATTAAAATCTCTTAAATTACGAGCCCTTCTCCCACTTGATCTATGTGATCAGATTATGAATTAAAAAGTTATAAATTTAATAGATCCACTTAAAATGTGCTGTAAATGCTCTTAATTCTTTTAAGAATACATTTCAACTTATTTATAGTTTGTAGTAAATCACATTGCCCATAAGTAATAAATACTAAAATGCCTTGAGAGAACATGCCTAGTTTTTAACCTGTTTTTCCTGTGTTTTCTTTCTCTTAATTACATTGAAAAGCTTAATTTTTGACTCCAGAAAAAAAAATGCCTACCTATTTCTCTTCACTTGAATAAACTTTACCTCTAATGTATCATTGCAGTGGCTAATTGCACAAACTCTGGAATCATACTTTATAGGTTCTAAATTCCTGCTCTGCTACTACCTGTTGTGTGACCTTGACCAGATCATTAAACTGAGTCTAAGTTTGAGGATTTTTGTCAGAATGAAGTGACATAATATAAAACACTCAGAAGTGTGCTTGACACCTATACAGCAAATTCTTACTTCCACTGTTCCCATCGTACCTTCACTTTTACCTGACGGGCCTGTTTCCTATCTGGGCCCAAGACATTTAATTCCCTCTCGGTGATTTAGTCTGGAATGTGTCTACCATGCATCCTCTTCCTGCCCAGGTCCCATCCAACCTTGAAACCTGGCACAGGGCTCCTTTCCTCTATCAAAGCTTCACTGACTCCTTCCTCTGAACCAGCTCCACTTCTCCCTAGTTTTCTTCCAACTCAGCCTTTGTCATTAAATCATTTCCTTATTTCTTTTGTTTGCACCAGGATTACAGTTGTGACACTGATAGTTCACTTTTTGGCTTCTGTCATGTAACTTAAAAATGACTCCTAGTGTGATATCCTAGCTTCTTTTATCTGATTTGCCTTTATCCAAGTTATCTATAACTGGTCACATTTTTAAATGTTTATGGCTTATGGTAATTTACTATAAATTTACTATAACCTGTAAGTTGAAATTATTTTTAAAAGGATTAGCAACATTTATGGCATATTTTTAAGAGCATCTGTTCAATTTATGCCCTTTTACTTCATAACCTGATTACATAGAAAGATCAAATGGGAGACGTGCTCATAAGCTTAAAGGATTTTAATTAGCCTCTTCTTATTCTAATCTGCATATATAGGGTTCAACATACTATTATCAAACAGGTTAAAATTATACACACACAGGTACATCTATACACATGACATATTGAAGAGCAAAAGGGGTTAGGAAACTCTATTTCCATCACTTATTTTAGCTATTTTAAAGGCAATAATGTGTAGAACAGTCATATGTGATATTAATAGTCCAACAACCTGTACTTGGGATTTACCGATACAGTGATTTTCTATTGAAATACAGGATGTTTCAAGCCTCAGGTGAGATGCCCATGCACAATTTCCCCCTTCAACCCTGTGCTTATTTTGTTCTGTTATTGTTGAGTTTTTTTCTTCCAGTCTGAGGGGGTGTTCTTCTGATCATTAGAAATTAAGGAAGGAAAAGTCATTTGTCTCACACTAGACTGAGACAGAAATGCACATGATATAGTGGATTTAGAGTCAAACAGATGAGGGTTACAGTCTGGATCTGTTGGCTGGCCTTCAGCAAGTTAGCCTCCCTGAGGCTTAGTTTCTTATCTTAAAATAGGGAGGATAATAGTCATGGAATTATTTAGAGAATGAAATGAAGTTGATAGGAACCTTATCATAATGCTTGACACACAGTAGGTGTTAATTTGCCAGATGTTAATTTCCCTCTTTTTTAATAACCCAACAACTGTAACAAAACTCATAATAATGAGCTATACAATGAAATCAAAGCCTTTCCTTAGCTGAGATCTGAAACAGAAGGAACAGTGAAGAGTTTGTTCAGGAGCAGTGTGGGACTGAATTTTCTAATTTCTTCTCTGCAGGGACTACAATGTATAGATAACCTTATTTTAACACATACTATTCTTTTTTAAAGGAAATGAAAAGGACTGGGATCCGGATGCATCTGTCTTGGGCTTTTCCAACCAGAAAATGGAAATTAGCTAAACGTAAACAGGTTTTTACACTTTTCACAGAAGAAGACAAACTACTTCATTGGAATTGGGCTCATTGGAATGGGACTCGCTTTAAATATAATTTCTCTGGCTGTAGTCATTTCAACTCTAACAATAGCCTGTTACACACTATTTTCTGTTGGATTTTGTGAACTGGGTATAACTTGTTCTATAATCTAACTCAACCTACATTTGTGGATAGGATGCTATGCCAGGAACTGTGTTGGGCTCAAGAATGAAATTGGTAAGCCCCACACAGAACTGGCCATGTGGACCTAATGTGGTGAGGAGCTGTTGCAGAGCACTTTGCACCAGCTAGGTTCTCACTAAATATCTATTTAATTAGATAGTTCAGTTTCTAGAGAATGCAGCTCTTTCACAGGGCATGTGCATAAGTTTGTTTACTTGTATTTATTTTTCGAACTAACCTTTGTATAAACGACAGTCCCATACTGTAAACTACCCTATGACAGTTTAGGTTTAACAAGTTCTCTTCTGCATCATAGCATACATTTTAGTGAAAAAATACATTGAAAATAGTAAAATGTCCAATAATAAATGACCTCTTATAACCACATATAAATTAAAAAAGTAAATTATGACCTTTATTATAAAAGAAAAGCACAAAAAATCATTCTCCATGGAGTAAAAGTCGTAAAATGTTTTCAAACTGTAACCACTACTCCGTACAAGTAACATGGGAATTTAGAGTCAAGCAGACTAGATTTTGGATTTCGTTACTAGCTGTGTGACATTAGGCAAGTGTCTAATCTTTATGATCCTCAGATCCCTAATCTGTAAATTGAGGATAATAATATCTACTTTCAGACTTTTGATAGGTATTGTACATGTTATATTTATGTATCTATCAACTTATCTCTCTGTCATCTATCACACTTTATATATCACATATTGTCCCTCAGCGTTTCCATTAACTTTTGTTTGTACATGGTCAAATTCAATTCACTAATTATAGACATGCATCATTTCCAATAGTCCAGACTGGAAAAATGAAGCAAAAGAGAAATATTTAAAGGGATTATAATGATTGCTATGGAAAGAGCTATGGGCTGGCAATCAGTAAACATGGGTTGCAACCACGGTTTCTCTCCAAATAGGTTGTGTGATCATAGTTAGGCAAAAGCCATTTCACCAGTTTGGGCTTCAGTTTCCCTGTGTATAGAAGGAATAATTTGCACTAACTGTTCTCTAAGGCTCCTTATAGCTTTATCTTTCTAGGATTTTTTAGGTGCTAACTCGAGATAGCATAGCATAGTGTGAGTCAGTGTGCTGGACTTGGATTCACATTGCCTGGACTCTGATCTCAGTTCCCCAACATAACAGCTTTTTGATTTAGTAAAGCCATTTATAACCCTCAAGCCACAGTTTCCTGATCTTGGAAATGCAAATGACAATAATGGTACATACTTTATAATGTTATTAAGAGTATTAACTGAGTCAACATATATAAAGAACTTAGAAGAATTCCTAGTGCAAACGAAGTATTCACTAAAAATTACATATTATTACCCACAGCTGTAGAGGAGGCATACTAATGAAATTTGTCCCCACTTACATCACATCCTGATGGTGCAAGCACATATCCATGAGGCAGTTGGTCAGTTTGTATAGCCCCCATACTTTACTTATCTATTCCCATATTGAGATCTTCTTACCTTGAATCTGCATAGAACTGAATACCCTGTATTTAAGTCTAATGTTACATTTCCCTGGGTTGTTAGATATCTTTTCATGAATTCATGTCTTACATTTCCAAAGTACTTGAGGACAGAATTCATGTTTTATATTTCCTATTGTCCCTCATTCAACTCACCTGACATTGGACCTTGCCTCTACTAGATGCTCATGACTAGTTGATTGATGATACAGATTTTAATTCTTCCCAGAGCAGCAGCATTAAAAAATGTCTGAACTTCTCATTTTTAAGTTTAATAAGACTCTAGATGCATGTTTATGGAAGAATGCAGCCTGAATCATGATGAGCAAATAACAATATTGGACAATATGGATGGTCAGGATTATAGATGAGTTCACTTCATAAATTACATTTTAGGCTAAACTGCCTTCTCTGTCATTCATATCTTTGATTGGAAAATACATATTCTCAAAACAATGTGTTCTTATATATTGTCTTCCTAGATGCCAAATGCTCCATTGTGAAATAAAGTTGGAAAAATATTTTCTTTTTTTTAGAGCTGGGCCTTGCTCCTCTTTCCCAACCAGCAGCACATGTGTCCGGGCAGAACTTCTGGTGATCTTTCTCCCAGACCTGGGCTGCAGTGCTCCAAGCTGGCTTGGGCTAAGCCTGCCTGCATTCTGGAAGGCAACACAGGCTTGGATTGCCAGCCAATGATGGGAGCATGAAAGAGAAGGCAGAGGGCAGGCAGGAGGGCTGGGGTCAGTCTCAAGGAGGGCCCTGACCATCCCTGCTGTCGTTACAGGCCACAAATTCTTCTGTTGATGGTATTTCAAAGTCTCTCTAAATCTGTTCTTTCTAATTATTTAGAATGTCTACTTAGTATGGTTTGCATTAGGCCTTAAAACAAACAGACTAGAAAATTACTAAAAAACAATGTCTTTGGACAACAAGGATATTTGCTCTGTCATTAATGTTTACTTAAGAAAAAGCTATGTAATCAAAGCCAGGCAGTCACAGTACACTTTAGAAAGAATCTTAAACTCTTCTTGCCTACCACCATTTGGATGTCACTGCAGAGTGCATCCTTGTGCTCTCTGACTCATTTTACAACTTATTTCCCCTCCATTTGTCTTAATTTCAGGACATCTATATTACATACATTGTTAATGGAGACAAGTTGTTTTTTATCCTTTTTTCCTAAAGAGAAAAAATACCAAGAACAGACATCTCCTTTCTGCCTTGTAAGTTCAACCTCCAATTTATTGGTAGGAAAGCACTGAATTTCCTATTCTAAAGGTGAACCAAGCCCAGGCCAATTTTATAGAATGTCACAGCAAAGGAAAAAGGGTAAATGTCCATTTCTGACCCCTGTGTTGGGTGCTGTTGTGGATCTCAGAGCTCTGTGCTATCTCTAGTCTCATAATCTGGAAGCAATGATACAGAAGTTGGCTCTCAGAAATAGAAATAGTCAGATAATCTGACTATATCTGAATAATAATGCCAAGAAATGCAATGCTGGTAACTAGCAGTTGACTTAGGGCAGCTTTGTTCATTTCTAATAGAAAAGACCAAACCCAGATACTTCAGCCTCTTAGAGTTATCTGGGTTTCAGTGGCTATGTGCTGGTTAGATCTTATAATGATCTCCTGTGATTTAAAACTCAGCTTTCTTTATTCAGTAGGTCTGGAGTAAGGCTAGGCAGTTGTAATTTTGAAAAGCCTCACAGGTATTTCTGATGTGTTGCTAGGACTGGGAATCACCAGGTTACTCTTTTCTATGATAAAAATTGTCTTCCATTTCTATTTTCTTTCCCAGTTAGGCTATAAATGTAGTGAGCAATGGTGTGTTGTAAACCTGAGAGTCTTAACACTGCTGTAATATTTAGGTAGGGAGTGGAACCCCATCGCTTGTAGATGTAGGTAGGCCTCTGAAGGCAGTACATGTGTGGATTCATGTGTATAGTTCTAGGTGACTGGATTTGGATGACTGGAGTTGAGGACCATTAGCCAAAATAAACTGAAGTCAGCCTAAATATCAGAAGTAAACTCCAAGCAGTAGTAAACTGAGTTTCTTAATATGTATTATGCACTGACTAGATAGAATTCTTAAAAATAATTCCACAGGAAAATAAAACTATAGCCTAAAATATGAGAAGTACAGTCAGTCTGTCTGTCTTCTGGCTATTTGATGTACACAATGGCTTTTAATCCGTATGTTTCACTTGTGTGGATGTAACCATTATACAGGACACATTTCTTAACAAGGCGACTTACTTTTTCATTACTTGTGTAGGTATTTTGTTGCAGTACAGTTGCTACCTCAGAATGTTAAATCTGTGTAAGGTGGGGAGTTCTGAAATACAAGGATCCCTAATTTCTTTACAAAATAACCTCTGTTCACAATGATGTCACTAAGAGTGGCCATAATCAATTTTCAAATGATAGTTTATACAAAAATATGTAATGTTTTAGTCAATAAACTGTTTGCTCCTATATGAAAAAAGAAACAAACCTTTATTTTGGCAGCAAGCATCTCCAAAGGAAACAAATGTTTTAGTCACTGTGGCCAAAACAAATGTTTTCTTTAAGGCTGTTAAGGCAGCCAAATGTTTTCATAGCATTTTCAAAATGTTTCCACCCTGTATTTTCACAGAGAAAGTCTCTCTCCTTCCCACCCATCACCCCATGGAAATATTTTGAGAATGTATTTTGACCATGAAAACAGCCAAAACATTTTGAAAATGTTGACTTTACAAGTGTTAAGAGGATGCTCTCAAAGTTTAAAAAAGATTAAACAAAAATGACAGTGTGGTACAGTTGAAAGAACAGTAGAAGTTACAGAACTAGGTTCTGGCTTTGACTAGGTAGCTTACCTGTTGGATCACTTTGAATTGATCACCTCACTGCTCTTGGCTTTCAGTTTATTTCCAGCAAGATGAGGGAGCTGTAGTGAATGCTATGTAATCTACATCTTGTATTTCAATAAACATATATTGAATACATGTGTCTTCAAACATTAAAGTATCCTCTATATTTTTTAATAAAAAATGATCCATATCATCTTTTTATTTTTCTAATGACAAATCCTCTTACCCTTATGTTTTATTCAAAGAAATAAAAACAAAGAAACAAAGCATAGTATTCTGAAACCTGAGTTAAGTATTGCCAATTATACATACAGTGTCCCCTAGCACTTATAGATGGATTCGGATTTTTCCACTACAACACAATTGTCTCTAAAACCAGTTTAAATGGTTTCTCTCTTTGCCTCAGTTTCTGGACTGGGAAAGTAAAAATACCTGCTTTTAGCTTGTGTTAAGTTTGATACAGAGAAAAAGAAATGAATATAAACACCCAAGTGAACCACGGACAGTAATTTTTTTCCCCTATACTATCATTTGTAGTTTAAAACTTTAAGCAGCTTATGGAGTTCTAAGACTTTTATTCAAACAATATGGATAAGAAGTTTTTAAGAAAAGCAAAATTTGATATTCATTGCATACTATACCACGGTGAAAGCAAAATGTTACATTAATTAAACTATACCGATTTATCAGTTCTAAGATTCTTAAGTACATCACTACTACCAATAACAGCTGTCAAATTATTAAGCACTATTATTAAAGACTATGCACCAGGCACCACTCTGCAAGCATATTTTGTCTCTCTTTCATGTGTGCTTGCGTGTCTGTGTGCATGTATCTTCAACACAACTCTGATAGGTAGGTGTTAATATTTCCAATTTGCAGATTAAGAATCTGAGATGCATAGAAGTTAAACAACTTGCCTAGCATCAAATAACTCATCAAGGTACAGCTGGCAAGAGGCTCAAACCTGGTCTACCTGATATTAAAAGTTTAAAACTTCTGTGTTTCTTTGTCACACAACTGCAACAAATAACAGCTTTTCTAATAGTAATGCAAGAGATAGGTGAAGAGTATGAACTGGACAGTTTCATCACTTCCTAAAGACCTTTTAACTTGGATTTTAGAATGAGACTAAGATAGAAGCAATCTTGATTGCCCTGACAAATGATCTGTCCAGAGCAAGGCCCCAAAGTCAAACTCTGGTCATAATTCTTGGAGGTCTATTTCCTGCCTTTGACTCAGAAGGCCATGAGGTGCTCTCAGCCCATTAGTGTGGCCTAAATCGAGAGAGTGCTGGCCCTGCTCTAGTCTTACCGTGGTTGTAGATCTCTGCCTTGTTCTGAATGGTAGGGAAACCCATAAGGGTGAAAATGAGCAAATAGTATAATAAAGTTACAGGGAGATGTAGCTGTGGCATTCTGCATACACGGAACAAGATTTTAGCAAATGAAGAACGGTATCAGAGTGTCTTTATTTGTTTATAACGATTGCTCTTGATTTGTGATTGCTTCTAAATTAAAAGTTTTCCTTTTTGGGTCAACTTTTAAAACTCACAAATAGTTCATGAATGCCTACCAAGACCCCAACACTTGCCTTAATGATGTATGAAAGCAAATATAATGATGTAGGTATCATCAAGGTACAGTTAGGAAAATAACATTAATTCAATTTTAAATTGGAAAGTTACATGAGAATATCAGCCTAGGAGGTAAGAAATGTCAGAATGAAGATGAATGGAATGAACAAGTAGTGTTGTAACTTCAGAGCTGTAATGGGCACATAACTCCTAACCTCAACATCTTCCAATCAAAATATTTAATCTCAAATTTTTTCTGGTATAAACCACTATGACTGTTTCTTTCCTATCTCTGAATCTATCTCTGAAAGTGGTACCTTTATGTCCCTTCATTTATTTTGTCTTTTTTGGAGATTCCTCTTTTGTTTTATGTCAATGAAATGAGATTTAAAAAACAAGAGCATCGTTTGATGCACCAATATTTACAGATAGAAGACTATATATTCTAGACTAGTGTTGTCTAATAGAAATATGATGGGGGCCACACATGTGATCCCCATGTGAAATTTTAAGTTTTCTAGTGGCCACATTTAAAAGTAAAAACAAATAGGTGAAATTAATTTTAATGATCTCAAATATCATTGCAACATGTAATAATACAAAAATATTAACAATAGAACTATCAAGAGATTCAAGATGGCAGCGTGAGAGGTGAGACAGAGGACTCCTCCCAAAACCACAGACAGTGTGAAAATATAGTTGATACAACTAACCCTAAAACAACAACAAGAAAGAAGGCTGCACCAGACTGCATACAGACCTCATGAACAGAGCAAACCTCCCGAAATAGGGTAACGTACGAAAGCCTTCATCCTGCAGGACCCAAGCCCTTCCCCCACCCAAGCTCACCAGCAGGAGAAAGAGAAATGGAGTGGGGATGGGCTGGAAGCCTGGGACTGCTGGACACCTAGCCCTGGAGATCTGCTTTGTGAGTGGAAACCTACACTGTGTGGTGCTCTGGAGGATGGGGAGCTGGGACGGGCGAAGTGCTTGTGGAGGCCATTTGTGGAGGGCAGGATCCACACCCAGCCCTCTGGGAATAAGGAAAGACAGGTGATCTGACAGGCATCCTAGCAGCCAGAGGGCGTCTGAAGGGGCGGGTTTGCACGAAGCTTGCTGCATTGGAGAAGGGATAGGGTTACAAGGTTGCCTGGGTACGCTCTGTCCAGCAGATTGGGAACTTTGAGGAGCTTCAGGTGCTCCATCCCCCTGGCTAGCTACTCAGTTCTGAGGCCCCCCACTATGACAGGCAGCCTGCTGTGCCTTCCTACTGGCCTGCTGGCATCTGCTCACACACCATCAGTCACAGAGCTGGCTTCAGGCCAGTCAGAGGCAGGCGCCGCCTACAATAGCTGGAGACACAGAGAACACAGGCTTACACCTGTGTGCTCAGCCCACTGGCTCTCATACGGGAGACAGGAACTCAAAGCAGGATTCAGGAAAAATCTCCTTCCTCCCCCCAGGAACCAGCTCTGCTCGCCCATGCCTCTGAAACTAACTCTAGGGGCTGAGCAGCTCCAGAGACTGGAGCTTCTGTGCACTAGAGGGCATGACACAGTAATATGAAACATCAAAAGACCATGGTTCAGACTAAAATATCACAAACCCCAGAAAAAGGGCCAAATGAAACTGAACTTACCAATCTTCCTGAAAGAGAGTTCAAAATAAAAATCATAAACATACTTATGGAGGTACAGAAAAATATTCAAGAACTCAGGAATGAATTTAAGATGAAGATTCAACCATTAAGAAATTCCATATCTGAAATGAAACATAAAATGGAGGAATTTAAAAGCAGATTAGATGTAGTAGAAGAGATGGTAAATGGAACAGAAATTAGAGAAGAGGAATACAAAGAAGCTGAGGCACAGAGAAAAAAAATCTCTAAGAATGAAAGAATATTGAGAGAACTGTGTGACCAAACCAAACAGAATGATATCCACATTATAGGGGTACCAGAAGAAGAAGAGAGAGAAAAAGGGATAGAAAGTGTCATTGAGGAGGTAATTGCTGAAAACTTCCCCAATTTAGGGAAGGAGATAGTCTCTCAAGCCATGGAGATGCACAGATCTCCCAACACAAGGGACCCAAGGAAGACAACATCAGGACATATAATAATTAAAATGGCAAAGATCAAGGATAAAGACAGACTTTTAAAAGCAGCTAGAGAGAGAAAAAAGATCACATACAAAGGAAAACCCATCAGGCTATCATCAGATTTCTCAATAGAAACCTTACAGGCCAGAACGGAGTGGCATGATATATTTAACGCAATGAAGCAGAAGGGACTTGAATCAAGAATACTCTACCCGGCAAGGTTATCATTTAAACTTGAAGGAGGGATTAAACAATTTTTAGAGAAGCAAAAGCTGAGAGAATTTACTTCCCACAAACCACCTCTACGGTGCATTTTGGAGGACTCCTAAATATGGAACTATTGCTAATGCTAAATAGATGTCACCCAAGGCATAGTCAAAGAGTACAGAATATGATTCATAACATACAAAGAATGGATGACGAAGAAAAAGGAGGAGAAAAAGAATGTTAGGTTGTTTTTGTAATAGTATACGAAGTGATTTAAATTAGACTGTTAGATAGTAAGGGAATTACCCTTGAACCTTTGGTAACCATGAATCTAAAGTCTGCAATGGCAATAAGTACATACCTATCGATTATCACCCTAAATGTAAGTGGTCTGAATGCAACATTCAAAAGATGTAGAGTCACTGAATGGATAAAAAAACAAGAGCCATCTATATGCTGCCTACAAGAGACTCACTTCAAACCCAATGACATACATGACTAAAATTAAAGGGATGGAAAAGATATTTCATGCAATTAATAGGGAGAAAAAAGCAAGAGTTGCAGTACTTGTAACAGACAAAATAGACTTCAAAACAAAGAAAGTAACAAGAGACAAAGAAGGACATTACATAATGATAAAGGGGTCAGTCCAACAAGAGGATATAACTATTATAAATATCTATGCACCCAACACAGGGTCACCTACATTTGTGAAACAAATACTAACAAAATTAAAGGGGGAAATAGAATGCAATGCATTCATTTTAGGTGACTTCAACACACCACTCAATTCAAAGGACAGATAAACCAGATAGAAAATAAATAAAGAGACAGGCCTGAACAACATATTAGAACAGACGGACCTAATGGACATCTACAGAACACTCCATACAAAACCAACAGGATACATATTCTTCTCAAGTGCACATGGAACATTTTCAAGAATAGATCACATACAAGGCCCCAAAATGAACCTCAGTAAACTCAAAAAAATTAAAATTGTACCAACCAGCTTCTCAGATCACAAAGGTATAAAACTTGAAATAAATTTCTCAAAGAAGATGAAAAAGCCCACAAAAACATGGAGGCTTAATAACATTTTCCTTAATAATCAATAGATCAATGACCAAATAAAAACAGAGATCAAGCAATATATGGAGACAAATGACAACAATAATACAACACCGCAAAAGCTGTCGGACACAGCAAAGGCCGTGCTAAGAGGGAAATACATTGCAATACAGACATACCTCAGGAAAGAAGAACAATCCCAAATGAACAGTCTAAACTCACAATTAATGAAACTGTAAAGGGAAGAACAAATCAGGCCCAAAGTCAGTAGAAGGAGGGATAGAATAAAGATTTAAGCAGAAATAAATAAAATTGAGAAGAATAAAACAATAGAAAGAATCAATGAAAGCAGGAGCTTGTTCTTTGAGAAAATAAACCAAATAGATAAACCCCTAGCCAGACTTATCAAGAATAAAAGAGAGTCTAAACACATAAACAGAATCAGAATTTAGAAAGGCAAAATCACTATGGACACCACAGAAGTACAAAGAATTATGAGACAATACTATGAAAAATTATATACTAACAAACTGGATAATCTAGAAGAAATGGACAACTTTCTAGAAAAATACAACCTTCCAAGGCTGACCAAAGAAGAAACAAAAAATCTGAATAGACATATTACCAGAAAAGAAATTGAATTGGTAATCAAAAATCTACCTAAGAACAAAAGACCTAAACCAGATGGTTTCACTGGTGAATTTCATCAAACATTTAGTGAAGACCTAATACGCATCCTCCTTAAAGTCTTCCAAAAAGTGAAGAGGAGGGAATATTCCCAAACTCCTTCTACGAGGCCAACATCACTCTAATACCAAAACCAGGCAAAGACACAACAAAAAAAGAAAATTACAGACCGATATCCCTGATGAACATAGATGCAAAAATACTCAACAAAGTATTAGCAAACCGAATTCAAAAATACATCAAAAAGATCATCCATCATGATCAAGTGGGATTCATCCCAGGGATGCAAGGATCATACAACATTTGAAAATCCATCAACGTCATCCACTACATCAACAAAAAGAGGAACAAAAACCACATGATCATCTCCATAGATGCTGAAAAAGCACCCGACAAAATTCAACATCCATTCGTGATAAAAACTCTCAACAAAATGGGTATAGAGGGCAAGTACCTCCAAATAATAAAGGCCATGTATGACAAACCGATAGCCAACATTATACTTAACAGCGATAAGCTGAAAGCTTTTCCTTTAAGATAGGGAACAAGACACGGATGCCCACTCTCCCCACTTTAATTCAACATAGTTCTGGAGGTTGTAGCCACAGCAATCAGACAACACAAAGAAATAAAAGGCATCTATATTGGTAAGGAAGAAGTCAAACTGCCCCTGTTTGCAGATGACATGATATTGTACATAAAAAACCCCAAAAATTCCACTCCAAAAGAACTAGATCTCATATCTGAATTCAGTAAAGTTGCGGGAAACAAAATTAATGCACAGAAATCTGTTACATTCCTATAAACTAACGATGAACTAACAGAAAGAAAAATCAGGATAACAATTCCAGTCACAATTGCATCCAAAAGAATAAAATACCTACTAATAAACCTAACCAATGAAGTGAAAGACCTATACTCTGTAAACTACAAGACACTCATGAGAGAAATTAAAGAAGATATCCATAAATGGAAACACATCCTGTGCTCATATCAGGAAGAAATAATATTGTCAAAATGGCCATCCTGCCTAAAGAAATCTACATATTCAATGCAATCCCTATCAAAATACCAACAGCATTCTTCAATGAACTAGGGCAAATAGTTCTAAAATTCATATGGAACCACAAAAGACCCCGAATAGCCAAAGCAATCCTGACAAGGAAAAATAAAGCAGGGGGAATTATGCTCCCTGACATCAAGCTCTACTACAAAGCCACAGTAATCAAGACAATTTTGTACTGGCAGAAGAACAGACCCACAGACCAATGGAACAGAATAGAGAGCCCAGACATAAACTCAAGCATATATGGTCAATTAATATATGATAAAGGAGCCATGGATATACAATGGGAAATAACAGCCTCTTCAACAACTGGTGTTGGCAAAACTGGACAGCTACATGTCAGAGAATGAAACTGGATTATTGTCTAACCCATACACAAAAGTAAACTCAAAATGGATCAAAGACCTGAATGTAAGTCATGAAACCATAAAACTCTTAGAAAAAAACATAAGCAAAAATCTCTTGGACATAAATATGAGAAACTTCTTCATGAACATATCTCCTCAGGCAAGGGAATGAAAAGCAAAAATGAAAAAGTGGGACTATATCAAACTACAAAGCTTCTGTACACCAAAGGACACCATCAGTAGAACAAAAAGACATCCTAGAGTATGGGAGAATATATTCATAAATGACATATCTGATAAGCGGTTGACATCCAAATTATATAAAGAGCTCATGTACCTCAACAAACAAAAAGCAAATAGGCCAATTAAAAAATGCGGAGAAAAAAAATGCACACAGGAGCTGAACAGACACTTCTCAAAAGACGAATTTCAGATGTCCAACAGGCACATGAAAAGATGCTCCACATCAGAGAAATCCAAATTAAAACCACAATGAGATATCACCTGACACCAGTTAGGATGGCCACCATCCAAAAGTGGAACAACAAATGTTGTTAAGGATGTGGAGAAAAGGGAACACTCCTACACTGCTGGTGGGAATGAAATTAGTTCAACCATTGTGGAAAGCAGTATGGAGGTTCCTCAAAAAACTCAAAATAGAAATAGCATTTCACAAAGAAATTCCACTCCCAGGAATTTACCCTAAGAATGCAGCAGCCCAGTTTGAAAAAGACATGCACCCCTATGTTTATTGCAGCACTATTTACAATAGCCAAGAAATGGAAGCAACCTAAGTGTCCATCAGTAGATGAATGGATAAAGAAGATGTGGTACATATACACAATGGAATATTATTCAGCCATAAGAAGAAAACAAATCCTACCATTTGCAACAACATGGGTGGAGCTGGAGAGTACTATGCTCTATGAAATAAGCCAGGCAGAGAAAGCCAAGTATCAAATGATTTCACTCATCTGTGGAGTATAAGAACAAAGCACAACTGAAGGAAGAAAACAGCAGCAGACTCACAGAACCCAAGAATGGACTAACAGTTACCAAAGGAAAAGGGACTGGGGAAGATGGGTGGGAAGGGAGGGGTAAGAGGGAAAAGGGGTATTGCAATTAGCACACATAATGTAGCAGTGGGGGGATACAGGGAAGGTAGTATAACACAAAGAAGACAAGTAGTGATTCTGTAGCATCTTACTACACTGATGGACACTGACTGTAATGGGGTATGTGGTGGGGACTTGATAATAGGGGGAGTCTAGTAACCATAATGTTGCTCATGTAATTGTACATTAATAATACCAAAAAGAAATATTAACAATATATTTTACATTATTATTTTTGGTTCCAAGACTTCAAAATCTAGTGTGTATTTTAGTTACACAAAATCTGAATTTGGACTCACCATATTTCAAGGACTCAACAGTCATGTGGGACTGACAATTACCTTATTGGACACACAGCTCTAGAGTTGTACAGACAATTAGGAATTCAGGCTGTGTGACCTTGTGCAAGTTATTTAACCTATCTTTGCTCCACATTTGTCTTTTGGAAAATGGGCAAAAATAGCAGGTATTTCATAAAATTAGGCATAAATAAAGTCAATATGTATAAAGACTCAAGCAGTGCTTGATAACACAAGTTTTCAGTGTTAAAAATAATGATTATCATTTTACATAATATAAAGTAAGGCAGTTTTTGTATAGATAAACTTTTACATTTCAGTTATAACTATATTATTATATAAAAGAACAGTTTATATGGAAGAAGCAGAATGCTTTTCAAAGTTAGACCTATGATAAACTATTTCTTTAATAGCTAAAATCATCCTTGTTAAATAGGGAAATGAAAGTGAGTTCCCATAGTTTAGTATATGAAGAACGCCATTGCAGATACATTTGCATCACAGGTAGATGATTTACAATCATATCTATTGCTAATTTCCTGGCATACACACGGTGTTAGAATGTTCATGTTTTGGAAACACTTTATTTCTGCACATCATATCTGTACTTGCCAATGTGCGAACGTTCATAGTGTGACTCATTCCTCAGAATTGT